>JAVIAB010000104.1:16422018-16572361 GCA_032433765.1 Megaustenia siamemsis
ATAATTTGAAAGTTTTATTTGTATATGCTACGTGTCCTTTAACTTTTGCCCAAACTAGTTCTATAGGATTTAAGTGTGCATGATATGGAGGTAGTCTCAAACATCTATGGCCATGTTCTTGAATTAACTTGTCTATTTTAAATATCTTTGTACGTTGTGTCTGTTTTACAAGGCTAAGCAATTCGGGTTTCAAGTAGCTGTCGTTAACTTGTATGTGTTCTTTTATGAGCCACGTTTTGATTGCATCTTTTGTACTTGATGATGTTGGGATTCTATCTTCTACGTTAACTACGTTATGGTATGAAGCATTGTCCATTATCAGACAAGAAGGTCGATCTAATATTGGAAGGATACTTTTCTCGATCCAGTCTTTAAATATGTGCCCATTCATTTCGGAGTGGTAGTCTCTATTGTCTATGGATTTTGAAATGAAAACGAGATGAGCATTCTGCAACAACCCATTATGTCTGCTACCTGCATGTGCAACTATCAAACGTTGCCCTTTACTGCTTGGTACTGATCTTTTAATACTTCCATCTGCTAACTGCCATTCCTTTTCATTTGTATGATGAGCGTTGATCCAAGTTTCATCTAAATAAACAATATCATAATCATTTTCGCGCATTTCCTTCACTTCACGTAAATACTTGCTTCTAAGAGCTACTAGATGTGGCTTCTCACAAATAATGTTTTTTTCCACCAGCATACTTTCTAAAGGTGAAGCCTGCACTTCTTAATATTTTCCATAATGAAGTTTTTGATATTTCAATGTCGTTGTTAGTTTTCAGCCAAAGCTTCAACTTTCTAAGTGTCACTTCTTCGTTTATATCAAACATTCGACAGATTTCTCTTTTTACTAGGTCCTTATCAAAACTGTCTAACGTTTCTTTCCTTCCTTGCTTTCTTGCATTTGTTGGCAATAAATATCCGCTTCCTTTAACTATTCGATCAAATGAACGTTTACACAAACCTAAAATATGCATTGTTCTCTTCTCAGGGTTTGATAAAGAACAATAAAGATGTCCCTTTTTACGCTCTCTGCAGAAGTATTGATAAATCTTTATAGCAATGTTATGCTCAGTAAAATATTTTGCCTTTATATTCATTCTCACATAGACTTGCAGAAGATAATATGGATAGTGCCGCCTCCTTTCTGTAAATATTGAGATTTGCCTCTGAATTATGACTCGAACTCGAGTCTACGGCCGTGATTTTGACGTCACATAATTTCCGGTTTCGGCTAAAATGTCATTTTGTGCTAAACGGGAAATTTCATATGTAACATTTCTTTATAAAAATTTATAGTGGAAACATAACTATTTTAGGACGGTGCGCATTCAGCCGTGAAGGTCATGCCTATATGTTAAAGAATCAGCTGTGAGATGTAAGCATCTACATAATCCCGCCGGTGTTTATAATATCGATTAACTTTTTTTTAATATAGGTTAAATAAGGCATCTTTGAAACTGGATCACATTTCTTTGATAAAAAAATATTTTTATAGCGACATTAGTATTCTAAACCTAACTTCAAAAGATCAATGCAAATGAACAATAAGTTTTTGAAAAAAATAAATTAATGTCTAGGCAAACGAATCTGAACGGACTATAGAAGCGTATCTACATAGTGCTTAATTGTGGGTGTTGTTCGTTATGTGTATTTGCAAACATGAATTCAATTGGTTACAATTAGTGTGGCCGTATTTCTCAATGATTTTGTCAACATGGTACACCTTTTTCTTATTCGTATTCTTCACAAGTTGTAACAATTCGGGTTTTAAATATGTGTCGTCAAATTTGACATTTTCATTCGCAAGCCATGTCCTAATTTGCTCTTTTGTATTTGATGCAGTAGGCACTTTGTCCCATCTTGAATTCCCTAAGGAAGTGCTGATATAGTAAAACAGTAACCTTTTGCATAGTTATAAATTTGCATTTCAAACTCATTGTAATTTAGATATAAATGTTGGTATTTAAAGTCAACAAATTGTCTACTGAGTCTTCACAAAATTAATAAAGATACGCCTTCCCTTCGGTAATTAATGCCCAGGCCGTGGTGCGTCATGTCGTTCAATAACAATTCAGTTTTGTGCACGGGATTTTCCTGAACTTAGTGTTTCTGCAATAGCCAAACTATTTTACGTGAACGACCGCACCAAATTAATGTATATATCCTAAAATGGTGTCAAATTCGAACAGGGTGAATTTAATATAGCCTAAAGAAGAAAACTTTTAAACTAGATCAAATTTCTCAGAGCAAAAAATATTTCTATAACGACATCAATATTATAAGATTACATGCAAAAGTTGAAAGCAAAATAACAAACGGTTATCACGTAAAGCTAATTCAAGTGTGGTTATGAATTTCTGAACGGACTATAATTTATATCCTAATGTTTCTACATTTCCACTGATGACTTCTCAAAACTATTCTAGCTCCTAACTCCACTGCCTGATACAGGTCTCTGAACTCGTCTACTACATTTTTGCTGGTTCGTCCAAAAGCTTAGATGGCGAATATCGATCTAACTACATCACTTTAAACTCTACTGCCTGAGAAAGGTCTGTGAACTCGTCTACTACATTTTTGCTGGTATGTCCAAAAGCTTAGATGGCGAATATCGATCTAACTACATCACTTTAAACTCTACTGCCTGAGACATGTCTCTGGACTCGTCTACTACATTTTTGCTAGTACGTCCAAAAGTTTCGAAGGCGAATATCGATCTAACTACATCACTCTAAACTCCACTGCCTGAGACAGGTCTCTGAACTCATCTACTATATTTTTGCTAGTACGTCCAAAAGTTTCGATGGCGAATATCGATCAAACTACGTCACTCTAAACTCCACTGCCTGAAGCAGTTTCCTAAAACTAGTCTGACTTTACAATCTTGCTGTTACTTCCAAAATCTTTTTCTTTTCCTGTGACTCTTTAATTGTTTTCCACTCAGTGATTTGTTCTTTTTCTCCTGCACTACCAGGATGCTGTGATAGGATTAAAAAAAAAAAACGTGCCATAGAGCCGTGTATGATCCCGAGTGTGATTTTCATTAAAACTTTTACATCATCGTCGATTCCCTAGGCATTGCCTTTATTTTCTCTAGTGTTAGTAATTTAAATGATCTAATCTAGTTGTATTTTATGTTAGTAACTTTAATAGCATTAATTAAATTACTTATAAGCAGGTATGATGCAGGTTTTCAAAGGTGGTTTTGTGGAAGTAGGTGTAGCCCCATTTGATTCTACTTTTGAGGGATTGTTCCTGCTGCTTGACGAGTTGCTTGTTAGATGTCTTATGTTTTGTGACGCATCAGACGGTCATTTTCTTCAAGGGCATGGACGCCGGTCTTGTAGAAGATGGCATTTTTCCGAAACGGCGCGGTTTGTCGTTGCAGAGTTTTTTTTTTTGTTTCTTCTTTTAATTTTTAATTTTTTTTTATTTGTATTTTAATAATCCATTTTCCTATAGCGGGTTAGGTGGGCTGCTGCCGATAATGTAAAAAAAAAAAAACCACCTACGCGTTTGCAAAGCGGTATAATGTGGCCAGGCCGCTTGTTCCGAGGCCAACTGGTCCCATCGATATACACATCAGAGTTGAGTGGGTTATTTTATGGGCTTCTGACCCACTGATATCCGCCAACTACAGTCCCTTTACTGTGGATCTCTCTACCTTCGAGCCTGGCATCGTCGATGTCGAAAACCGAAATGTCCATCTGTTTACCGGGAAGTATCGTGTGAATTCTAAAGATCTACAACAATTACTTCATGTAATAAATGTCCATCTGTTTACCGGGAAGTATCGTGTGAATTCTAAATATCTACAACAATTACTTCATGTAATAAATGTCCATCTGTTTACCGGGAAGTATCGTGTGAATTCTAAAGATCTACAACAATTACTTCATGTAATAAACAGGACAAGCAAAATATATGGATAAGATATGACAATCAAAAAAGACAAACGATGATCATAAGCAAAGAAAATTCTCAAGACCTACAATTAAATGTCAAAGTTTAAGGAATACATCTGGAGACAGTTCAGAGCTACAACTACCTGGGACACACTATAACCAGTGAGAGAAAATGTATAACTGAAATAAACAAACGAAGAGGTATAGCAAAAAGTAATTTTAATGCCACGAAAAATATATTAACATCAAAACAAATAACACCAGGGCTAAAACTAAGAATAGCAAAATGTTACATTTTCTCAATATTCCTGTATGGTGCAGAAACATGGACATTAGACAAGAAAACAGAACAGAAAATTGAAGCCTTTGAAATGTGGATTTATAGAAGAATATGTAGAATTGTATGGGAAGAAAAGAAAAACGATGAAGTTTTAAAACAACTAAAAATGAAAAGAGAACTACTAAACACAATTAGAACAAGACAAATGACATTTTTGTGGCATGTTAAAAGACACAACAGCTTAATAAAAGTAATATTGGAAGCTAAAATAGAAGGTAAAAGAGGCAGACCAAGACTAACATGGACGAGTAACATCAAAAGATGGACAAGTCAACCTATGACAATCTGCCCCATCAAAGCAAGAGACAGAGTGGAATGGCGCTCCATGGTAGCCAACCTTCGATGCGAGACGGCACTCAATGATGATGATGATCGTGTGAATTCAGCTGAAGTTGCAGCCACGCGATCGATATTCTTTGACAAATCGTGTCACTTGTCGGTATTTGTAAAACAGTCGTCTAGTTGATTCCTGACGCAAAAAATAACTAGATCGTTATAGCATTGAAAACACTTACTTGGCTCCTTTACTCGAGACCTTGGGAAGCATTTTGTGTATAAGAAACAAAGTTGTCCAAAATCTTCGAGGGAACTTGTCTGCTCTAGTCTGTCTAGTTTCGACCTTGGATACATTTACCGACTAATATTTTATATCGACTTAATTCTCTCGTCACGCACTGCCATATACCCACAATTTCCATTCACACACGCTCTAGTCACTATACTTTTACAATGGACAATAACGTGAGTGTATATGTCAAGAATGTGAACATAGCTTAGCGTTATAACTTGTCGTGGTTACCGCTCTTTTAACACACAGCGCTGATGGCACAATTAATAACTAGAGGGGTGGCTAACTTCCACTAAATTTACAAAATAAAAAAAAATTAATAAATAAAAAAAAAGGAGTATATGCATATAACGGAACACGATGATGATGTACAAAAGTCATGAAAAACTTTGAAAGTCAAATGAGGAAGAAAATAATAAAAATAAAGAGGACGAGCTACTAAGCTTTCTATGTGTCTCGCCTTGCACTTCTCAGAATTTTGTTAAAACCTTTCTAATCATTGAACTTTGACCTTCCACCACACAGTCCCGTAGACTCTAAGGTTCAAGGTCCTGAACAACAAAAAAATTTAACAATTAAAAAATATATAGAAGACAGCCTGTAAGGGGTAAGAAAAATAATAACTGGGTTATCTGGTTCGTTAGTGCCAATCACTTACATCTTTGTTCTTTTAATTCTAGTTGTCACCCACTGACTGCCTTACGTTACAAATGAGTCTCCAGTTGATATTTTTTAACTCAATCTATTTATTGCTTATGTATTGCACAAACACCATTTTTTTTTAAAGGATACCCAGTAAAGGAAGAAAATAATTGATATCTTTCTTCAAGGGAATTCATAAAATAATAATTCTTCTTTTTCTTTCAGCGTCGAGGGGAGATATAATTTTGCTGTCTTTTGCTCTTCTGTTCGCCTCTGCTGCTGTTATGTTGCCTAGTGCTTCTAATATTCCATCGATCCATCTTTTTCGTGGTCGACACTTGGGTCTGGTATTCTTTCAACGTTTATAAAGGGCTCGTTGTTTTGTGTTTTGATTACTCTGCTTTGTCACATGGCCAAACCTATATATCTGTTGTTTTTTTTACAAATTCTATGGCGGGGGCTATTCCTAACTTTTTTTTTTTCTGAGTTATTCATTTCTGATCTTATCTCTCAGACTGTTTCCTGTCATTCGTCCGACACATTTAATTTGAGTAGAGGTTATTTTCTTATTGTTCTTGCATCTAGGGTCCAGGACTGGCATTGGTAGCACAACGTTGCGATGAAGATTGTATTGTACACACCCGTTTTGCCTCTAGAGTTATTTCCTTGTTGGACAATAGTGGTGATAGCTGTCCAATGATTTGACAAGACTTGTGCTGCATCTTGAGTCTATCTCTGCTGTTTGTGAATTGTTGTTTGTCACTAAACTTCATAGGTATTTGAATTCCTCTACTTGTTTTAGTTGTGTGCCTTCTATAGTTATGTTGATGTTCTGTTTATTGTTTGGCGACATTCATGACTTATGTTTTGTGATGTTGATTTCATGTTGTATTTTGTGCCTGTGCTGTTGAGTTCATTTAAGTGTTCTTGTAGAACTTCTATTTGTTCATGTATTAGTGCCTGATCGTCTGCAAATAAAAGCTCGCTGATCTCCTCTGTGTCTGATGGGTTGGCTAACTTGCATATATAGTCCATGTATGTAATAAACAGTATGGGGGATAGTACGCACCCTTGTCTTACACCTGATCTAACTTCGAAGTGGTCCGTGTAGCCTGCCGCTGTTCTGACTGTGCAGTTGCTGTTGATGTAATGACTGTTAGTTAGATTTGTTATATGTTGGCTTACTCCGTATGTTGTTAGTATCTCCCACAGCTGTTCTTTGTTTACTCTGTCGAATGCTTTTCCTGGTCAATGAAAGCTATGTACGAATTTTGATTGTGTTCAGTCGTTTTTTTTTCTGCAAACTGTTTTAAGGTGAATAGAGCGTCAGTACATCCTCTTTTTTTTTTTTTTGGAACCTCGTTTGAGAATCGCTTAACTGTAGTTCTATTATTGGCCTCAGCCTTTTCCCCCACGATTTTGGCGTAAAGCTTTCCTACATGGCTAAGAAGAGATATACCTCTATATTTATTGTAGTCTCTTTCGCTACCTTTCTTTATCCATACTGGTACGATGATTGGAAAAAATAATAAAATAATACTTAGAAAGTTATATTGGATTATTCCAAACTAAATTTAAAATTGGCAAATATATTCGCAAGATGTCTTATTAGAAAGTAATTTCTTTATACGATCATAAAAATATGTTTTGCAATATATATTTTTATTTTCTGTTAAACACTAACACTAAGTTTATTACATGACGTACTGATTCCTTATTAAATGAACATCCTATCACGGTAACTGTCGCTGATAACTCTTGCCAGTAATATTAATTCTTGTCCTCTATATAATGTACTGCCATTCATCATGGGCTTAGGCGGGTGAAAGAAAAGAGAGCACATCTCATAACACCGATCTCCAACATTATATTGTAATATATAATCAGAATAACATATACATGTAACACAGACCGAACCTATTCACAAAGATAACATATCCAGGTAACACAGACCGAACCTATTCACAAAGTTAACATATCCATGTAACACAGACTGAACCTATTCACAAAGATAACATATCACTGTAGCACAGACCGAAACTATTCACAAAGATAACATATCCATGTAACACAGACCGAACCTATTCACAAAGATAACATATCAATGTAACACAGACCGAACCTATTCACAAAGATAACATATCCATGCAACACAGACCGAAACTATTCACAAAGATAACACATCAATGCAACATGACCGAATCTATTCATAAAGGTAACATATCGATGTAACATTGACCGAACCTATTCACAAAGATAACATATCAATGCAACACAGACCGAACCTATTCATAAAGATAACATATCCAGGTAACCCAGATCAAACCTATTCACAGAGATAACATATCAAGGTAACCCATACCGAACCTATTCCCAAAGATAACATATCAATGTAGCACAGACCGAACCTATTCACAAAGATAACATATCCAGGTAACACAAACCGAACCTATTCACAACAAATAACATATCAACGTAACACAGACCGAACCTATTCACAAATATAACATATCCAGGTAACCCAGATCGAACTATTCACAAATATAACATATCCATGTAACACAGACCGAACCTATTCACAAATATAACATATCCATGTAACACAGACCGAACCTATTCACAAAGATAACATATCCATGTAACACAGACCGAACCTTTTCACAAAGATAACATATCCAGGTAACCCAGATCGAACTATTCACAAAGATAACATATCCATGTAACCCAGATCGAACTATTCGCAAAGAAAACATATCCAGGTAACCCTGATCGAACTATTCACAAAGATAACATATCCATGTAACACAGACCGAACCTATTCACAAAGATAACATATCCATGTAACACAGACCGAATCTATTCACATAGATAATATATCACTGTAGCACAGACCGAAACTATTCACAAAGATAACATATCCATGTAACACAGACCGAACCTATTCACAATGATAACATATCACTGTAGCACAGACCGAACCTATTCACAAAGATAACATATCCATGCAACACAGACCGAACCTATTCACAAAGATAACATATCAATGCAACATGACCGAATCTATTGATAAAGGTAACATATCAATGTAACATTGACCGAACCTATTCACAAAGATAACATATCAATGCAACATGACCGAATCTATTGATAAAGGTAACATATCAATGTAACATTGACCGAACCTATTCACAAAGATAACATATCCATGAAACACAGACCGAACCTATTCACAAAGATAACATATCCATGCAACACAGACCGAACCTATTCACAAAGATAACATATCATGCAACATGACCGAATCTATTCATAAAGGTAACATATCAATGTAACATTGACCGAACCTATTCACAAAGATAACATATCAATGCAACATGACCGAATCTTGTGATAAGGTAACATATCAATGTACATTGACCGAACCTATTCACAAAGATAACATATCCATGAAACACAGAAACCTATTCACAAAGATAACATATCCATGCAACACAGACCGAACCTATTCACAAAGATAACATATCAATGCAACATGACCGAATCTATTCATAAAGGTAACATTGTAACCCGAACCTATTCACAAAGATAACATATCAATGCAACACAGACCGAACCTATTCATAAAGATAACATATCCAGGTAACCCAGATCAAACCTATTCACAGAGATAACATAAGGTAACCCATACCGAACCTATTCCCAAAGATAACATATCAATGTAGCACAGACCGAACCTATTCACAAAGATAACATATTCAGGTAACACAGACCGAACCTATTCACATAAAATAACATATCAACGTATCAGAGACCGAACCTATTCACAAATATAACATATCCATGTAACCCAGATCGAACTATTCACAAATATAACATATCCATGTAACACAGACCGAACCTATTCACAAATATAACATATCCATGTAACACAGACCGAACCTATTCACAAATATAACATATCCATGTAACACAGACCGAACCTATTTACAAATATAACATATCCATGTAGCACAGATCGAACCTATTCACAAAGATAACATATCCATGTAACACAGACCGAACCTATTCACAAATATAACATATCCAGGTAACACAGACCGAACCTATTCACAAAAAATAACATATCAACGTAACACAGACCGAACCTATTCACAAATATAACATATCCAGGTAACCCAGACCGAACCTATTCACAAAGATAACATATCAATGTAACACAGACCGAACCTATTCACAAAGATAACATATCCATGTAACACAGACCGAACCTATTCACAACGATAACAGACATGATGCAGAGACACAAATACAAAACATCCACAATTATCGACAGGAGCATAATTGTAGGCACCTACATCATCCAAAGACTAACACACATAGCCACAGTCTTTGACCCACCGTAGTCAACAAAAACAGAAATAAACAAACTGATTAGACATGTAGTTGTTGGACACATCATACACAGCATACAACACAAGACAATGATACAGCACACAAAAACAAGGAGGGATTTCACTACAGGACATACACACATAATTTAAATCTCTCAGAATAAGTCACGTGAGCCGCATCATCCAACAACCAATCACATATTTGCACATTACTACATGGGACTGAGGTTGTTTTTATTTTAAATTCACAAAACTGAATAATTCAATACCCACGTTCAATAAAACTTACATTCCAAGGACATAACTTATTACAGCAAAGAACAAATACCATTTACAAACACCGAATTAAACAGCAAGCACTTCTACTATCCGGGCGTAATACCGACCACATTACACCAAAAATCATGTGCCGAAGGTCTAAATAAATTATGCTCACTAACACCATAATACCTGAACGCCACTTGGCGTGACGGGGCATTTTATTTTATTTTTTTTTTACCCATTTCTACCGCTCAGAATCAAGAGAGGTCAAAAATACTTTCTCACGGACTACACCAGCACCTTCTCAAACATCCAGAATCCACACATCGCTCCCAAAGCAAGGGAAGTCACCTACAGACTCATATACAGCGTGACACTCACAAAAGAAAGATAACCTCACCTGTCAGGGCAGACGGCCAAGTGTTAACTTTGCAGACGAAACTTACAAGAAACAGAAGAACACAAATTCTACGAATACAGCGCAATCATAACAGCAAGAATGACGTTACAACACATACTAGAAACACACACCACACAGCAGGTAGCCCTGTACAGATCTTTTATACTCAAATCACTGCCAAAAACAGTAACACAAGAATACTTCACACAATCACTTATTCTACTATCTGAATACAGAAATTTAGTGTGGACCTGTCAAAATGCAGTCGAATTTCAATTTAAAACGGAATCCTAACCTGTTTGTATACATCTGTAATCAGCAATCAAAGTGGATCTTTAAAGAAAAACATAATTTAACTCGCGAGAAAGAATGAAAGAATGAATGAATGAGGGAATGAATGAATGGATGATTATATTCGAAAGCAAAGACACATTTTAAAAGTCTTTCCATTCCCTTCTTTACTATATTTGTTAGTGACAAGCGAAAGACGCTAGTTCCCGAGTATGTTTGTCTTAGAGACATCGATGAGACACCAGTACATGAGTATGTTGGTCTTAGAGACACCGATGAGACTCCAGTACCTGGGTATATTTGTCTTAGAGACATCGATGAGACTCCAGTACCCGAGTATGTTTGTCTTAGAGACATCGATGAGACTCCAGTACCTGAGTATGTTTGTCTTAGAGACATTGATGAGACTCCAGTACCTGAGTATGTTTGTCTTAGAGACATCGATGAAACTCCAGTACCTGAGTATGTTTGTCTTAGAGACATCGATGAGACTCCAGTACCTGGGTATGTTTGTCTTAGAGACATCGATTAAACTCCAGTACCTGAGTATGTTTGTCTTAGAGCCATCGATGAGACTCCAGTACCTGAGTATGTTTGTCTTAAAGACATCGATGAGACTCCAGTACCTGAGTATGTTTGTCTTAGAGACATCGATGAGACTCCAGTAGTAGTATACAATGTCAATTAGGGACCCCAAATGTGCCTCGATCTGCAGCCAAATTGCTGCAGCCGGGTTGTTTTTTCTTATATAAATAGTCTACCTGCAGAATGTGCCTCGATCTGCAGCCAAATTGCTGCAGCCGGGTTGTTTTTTCTTATATAAATAGTCTACCTGCAGATTTGTTTTTCCTTATATGAGAGTCTACCCGCCCATTTTTGTTCCGGTCGTGGTGCTCGTGGTGGTGGTGGTGACCTCCCGTTGACCTCTCGTGGCGGTGGTGGTGACCTCCCGCGGCGGTGGTGAAGGGGTGGTGAAGGGGTGGTGGTGGTATCATAAATCTATTATATTCTTTGTAGTTTAAATGGTTCCGTAACTTTCATAAATCTATTCTTTCTTTATACTCTCATTCAATAAAAAACAGTGACAAGTTTATTTATTGTTTTTAAAAACTTCCTTTAGAATTAAAGGTAACAGCTTAGGCCGTTACACACGCTACACGCCAAACACTGTGTTTAACGTTAAGCGAGAGATCAAAGAGCTCGGTACACGCGCAGCCGCGAAGACGTGCAGCGAAGACGCGCCGCAAGCGGCCGCAAGAGCAAAGAGTTCACGGTAGACGCGAGGCGACCTCGCGCAGCGAGGGGGCCGCGTTTAACGTTAAGCGCGATCAAAGAATCCGCCTCCCGTGAGTACTTACTTCCCGTTAGACGGTAAGTGTTCATCAGGAGTGTCATTTATCAGGGGAATTTTACGATACCGATGTTTTAATGTGAGACGCTTGGGGGTAATTAATATCTTTGCGCTGGTTCGTGTTCAAAGACCGTGTTTCGCTGTGAAAAGTTTTGATTGAATGTTTGAGTGCCAGACTGGCCAGGGCTACGGACTTTTTATCATCTGAAGATTAGAATACCACTTATCAGGGGAATTTTAGTGGGTGGTTGTTTTAATGTGGGATGTTTAGGGGAAAATTAACACTGACAAGTTTATTTATTTAATGTTTTATTCGTATATATCTCACAATAGATAACACAGGGGTAGACAATAATGTAGTCTTTAACTATTGTACATTATAGACAAGTATAATACATAAGAAACAAAGTAGTTTATTTACAAGAAGTAATACATGATACTGTTAAATTGCTAAAGGGGAGGTGGTCACGTTGTCAGAATGGACCTGTCGCTTGATGGGGTGAGGTAGTAAGTTGGAAGTTGTAGTAGTAGGTTAGAAGTTGGCGTGTATTAGAGGAAGTTGGTTGTGGAGGTAGTTGGTAGTAGAAGTTGTAGTAGTGAAAGTTGTAGTTGTAGACGTAGTCGGTGTAGAAGTTGTAGTAGTGAAAGTTGTAGTAGAGCAGGGGACGACGTTCAAATTAACAGACGACGACTTTTATTCGACTGACTCAACAAGCAAAGACCAAAACGTTACTCCCAAACCAACGAAAGCTTAGACTTTGGAGTTCTATATCTTTAGCACTTCAACGAATAACAGACAACAGTAATGGTGAACCTTACAGATAAGAAAACTTAGTTCCAAACCCAAAATTTCGTCTCATAACTAAAAAGTTGAACTCAAAACATTAAAAATCTAGGTCCAAAGTCAAAAAAAAAAAAAAAAAAAAAAAAAAAGTTAGACACGGTAGGGCAAAAGGGCATATTCTTTCCAACCAATACTCCCTATTCTTCTACACATCTGCATCTCGAAGCCTTCGAATTTATATTCAATGTTTGGCTACTGACTATATTTTGCGCCGATTGCTCAGAGTCGATTCTATATTCAACCACTGAACTCTCTGTCGATGTAGTAGACACGTATGTCATGTCAATGTAACAGTCATGTCAATGTTACAGTCATGTCAATGTAACAGTCATTTCGTTGTAATAGTCATCTCGTTGTAAGTCACGTATGTCATGTCGTTTTATCAGAGACGTATGGTATGTCGAGATGGACGAATGTAGGTTGTCGACTGGGCCATGATGGATCATGTAGGTTGTCGACTGTGCCATGATGGATCATGTAGGCTGTCGACTGTGTCGAGATGGACGAATGTAGGTTGTCGACTGGGCCATGATGGATCATGTAGGTTGTCGACTGTGCCATGATGGATCATGTAGGTTGTCGACTGTGTCGAGATGGACGAATGTAGGTTGTCGACTGGGCCATGATGGATCATGTAGGTTGTCGACTGTGCCATGATGGATCATGTAGGTTGTCGACTGTGTCGAGATGGACAAATGTAGGTTGTCGACTGGGCCATGATGGATCATGTAGGTTGTCGACTGTGCCATGATGGATCATGTAGATTGTCGACTGTGTCGAGATGGATGAATGTAGGTTGTCGACTGTGCCATGATGGATGAATGTAATTGTCGAGTATGCTCCAACAAATCACCGCGCCATTTAAACTTCTTTGAACATAATGGGCACGGATGTTCACCAGAAGAAACCTCATTATGAGAAACCATCTGGAGAAAATCCAATAACCCTTTCGTCAACCATATTTAACATACCTAGTTTAACTTCATCAAACATCAAGCTCAACAATACTTAGCATACCTACTTTAAACACCTCGATAAAATTGAATAACCTTTCATCGATAAGCCTTAACGTACTTTAAGAGAAAACAATCCAACTTACTGTGTAAAATAGAATCTCAATCCGTTAGAATGAATAGTAACTTTCCTTGAAGCAACCAAACTTATAACACGAAAGCCCTGAAGGGTCTTGTTTAAATATAGCCTGGTAACAGATGAATACATTATCCAATCAGCGAGTGATTATGCCAACATCGACTGATATCTGGATTAACCAATTAGAGAAGAGCATTAACATTGGAGGCGGAGCAAAGAAATGACTGACATCTGTATTATAACCATTCAGAGAAGAGTATTAGCATGGGAGGCGGAGCAAAGAAATGACTGACATCTGTATTATAACCATTCAGAAAAGAGCATTACTATGAACGGCAGAGTGATTAACCAATTATAGAAGAGCGTAACTTTGAAAGCGGTTCCAGTTCCATCTTAAGGTAAATGATTTGGTCGGGTTCTCATCGAGGATCGTGGGCGTTTCTGGTCCATAGAATGTGTTTGGATAAACTTATGAAGGAGTTTATGTTCCTGGGGGTTGATATTATTCACACATATGATAAGGCGTATAAGAAACATTCCAAGTTTTATAACGCGATGGCTAACCTAGTATACACATGATCGGAGAGAAATGAGCTGTTATTTACTGGAATAATTCAGCGAGTCGGTGGTCATGATATCTACGCCACGTTTGTAACCATCGTTATCGAAATACTTTCAGACCGAGTTCACAATTTCGGTCGTCTTGTCGTTCTATATACCCTCGCCTATCGATTAGTTAAGAATCATGTCAAAGACATGTTCGACTCTGATTCCGACATTTGTGTTTTAGAAACGGACTTTGGTACTTGGACCGGTGGTATCATCGGAAGAGAATTTGGAGAGTGGTTACTAAAAGAAGGTGGTTTGGAAAATTTTCTAGACCTCTCTAACGAAGAAGCTACAACACTGTGGACTCTACTTCACAACAGCCTTTGGTCTTTAAGAGCTTTACCTAGAAATGTTTATCTGTGAGTTTATACATTTTCCCTAATAAAAGTTTGGTAACCCCACAGCATTTGTTACTGCCTTACAATATTGTTTACCAGGTCACGACACCCTCTCACACTGATGATGAGGGTTGTCCTGTAGTAGGCCTGTGATTGTAATAAGAATGGTTTGCTCCAGCTTTGAAATCTGAAATTTTCACAAAAAGAGATGGTGTTACTCAGTTCCCCTATAATGGGGATGTTGAGTTACTAAAAATAGATTTTGATCTCTGATGCAATACCTGATTAGTTACTAAAAATAGAATGTGACCTATGATCCAATAACAGAATACTCATTGCCCTGGTGACCAATTGAGACTGATGGAAAAGTGAATTCCCAGTCATAGAAAAGTATGTTGTCACGATAGGTGTGTCAATAACAAGGAATAAAAAATCATTAAAGACATCCTAATTGAGTTGTGAAATTTTGGTGGTTGAGAGATAAATCTGAAGATAAGCACATCAAACTATAAGAACAAGGAAACAATCGTATATTACACACTCTTAGAGCCAGTGTTAAGTTAACACGTATTTAGTTAAAATAGGTTATAAATTGAGTAGAGGTAAACTTATACCTTATGGCTCATCTACTTTTTCAAATAAACTAATTAAAATTAAAATAAGTCAAATAAAAACAAACAAATATGATCTTTTTATAATGTTTATTTTCACAATAAAACTAGACAACACATGTTACACATTCAAATGTTTATAATTGAACAATGATGCTTTAAATAGTGCAAATATGGATACAAATCATCTAAAAAAGTACACATATAACAACATATGTGTATAGTGCTTAAATTACAAGTTTACGTGGTCTCCCACGTGGTTTTTTAAATACACAAGGATCGCAAAATTTAACACAATTTTGTTTATTGTTCTTAATAACATAAGAGCCATCAGTTATATTAGTGATCGAACGGGGGTCAATTCGTTTGTGAGCTGTGTCTGTGAGAACAGTCGAAAGATCACTCTGTTGATACTGGAAGTCGTCATAAAAGGAAGGAGCAGCGATCGACCACTCACCCTCATTGGCTGTTTGTTCTCGGGCATAGTCTGAGCGAAATCTAGAAGCTCCATCAGTGGTTGCTTGTATACTGTCACACTCATTGGCCATTTGTTCTCGGGCATAGTCTGAGCGAAATGTAGAAGCTCCATCAGTGGATGCTTGCATACTGTCACACTCAGATGAGAGAATCGTAGACGCATCACCTGTGGCTACTCGTAGTCTGTCACACTCTGAGAGAATCGTAGACTTCAGATCCACTAAAGTCTCAAATTCAGGCTGTGTTAGTGTTATACCGTAACGTGTTGGGAATTTCAACTCCGTTTTGCCATCGTATTTTCTAAGATGAATTAAAGTCTTTGCTCGATATCTCGAAACTGAGACAGCCTTCAAACCATTCTTCTGTAGAGGTTTTACATACTCGCCATTACGAGCGGCATAGAAAAAAGCACCATCACAGTCAACATTAACAGCGGAATCACACATATCCATTCTAACGGACTCCATTCTAAAAAGCACACGACTTGGTAGCAGGGCTCTGACTTTCTGTATGTAGCAGCACTGAGAACGGCTGCTCTTTATACCCTGTAACAAGGGGGCGTGGCCAGTCTATTTATAGTAACCAATGGAATACGTTCTATTTATAGTAACTGATGCAATACGTCATTGGACGTGATGAGACATGTTCAGAGAGCGGCCATCTTTGATGAATCATGGGAAGTTTGTCCCACGAGGCCGATGTATCCATGGAGTCATCAAAACAAATGATGATCCAGAGGGCGGGGCCTACACTGACAAGTTGGAGACAAACTCGAGTATAGCATGTTATGTTCATTAGAGGGAAGTGTTCTTGTGAACACAGGATTGGGCTTGACAAGTAAAATATCAACTAAACTTTAGTTTCTATTACTTCTGAAATACTTTTTAGAATCTTGGCTCTGTGATCAATAGCTAGGATGGGGGAAATAATTTTGCCACATTCTTGTATACGGTTTATGAAGCGCTCCTTGTCTATAGAAAACTGCTGCCAAGAATAATTGGGTTCGTCATTTTCATCATCGTGGATTGTTAAAACAATCGTTTCTTCACAAAAATGAACCTAGAATAAAACGAGACAATTTAGGTTTAAAAGCCACCAAAAAACTTCTAAATGAAAAACACTTTATAATAAAATATCTCTGCACAACTCTGTAGCTGATGTCATTTCTCTTTGTTTCCCTCTGTCTTTTCACCCCTCACGTTTTCAAGTTGGTACAAGTTATTACAGCGGTTCTCATTACAAGTCACAACATCCAAGTATTGGATATCTCTTTCGCTTCTCACCTAGTAACCTATTGTCCATGAGTCTCTTGGGTAAGTTAAACCTGCTTATACGTAAAATTTACTCTACTCCACCTCCAGAGGATAATACTTCAAATGATTTACCAGTATTAATATTATTCCACTTGTCGTTTTCTTTGATGTTACAGTTACTTCTTTATGGTATTAACGATGAATCCTTTATTTTTTTTTCGGTTTCCTTTACTATAACGTCAATCATTACTAGCAACTAGTTTCACAATTTTCATTACATGTGGAAATTTACTATTTATCATCATCAATAAAGATAATGTCTCTACTAGTTGTGTAATAACCCAGTAATAAAGATAATGAAGGCGAAACAGAATATCAAAATCAAAAGGTAAACTCGACTCCAAAGCAATTACCTACCTTGGTAGCTCTATCGGTTAGTGTATCACCTTGCTGGCTGCAAGCGTATTGTTCGTTCCACGTTGCGTTAATTTGTTCAAAATAAATAGCATGTTCAAAGATTTGTATATCTCTATTACCAGTCGAGGAGTGATTGTTAATTATCTCAGTTGGAATCTCCAGTCTTCCAGCTCCCTGATTTTGAGAGCGGGTGATGTAGGTGTCAGAGGTTTCACTAGAGTTTAAAAACCTTTCATGTATATTTGTCTTTTTGAAAATTGAGTCTAAAGTTAAGCCGTTATTAAAATTACCACTAGGCCATATTGTCGTGGTTTGCGTGCTCATTGACAAATCAGTATCTTCATCACTGTCTTCCTCTTCTGAACTTGAGTTTATTCGAAAAAGTAGATGAGCCATAAGGTATAAGTTTACCTCTACTCAATTTATAACCTATTTTAACTAAATACGTGTTAACTTAACACTGGCTCTAAGAGTGTGTAATATACGATTGTTTCCTTGTTCTTATAGTTTGATGTGCTTATCTTCAGATTTATCTCTCAACCACCAAAATTTCACAACTTAATTAGGATGTCTTTAATGATTTTTTATTCCTTGTTATTGACACACCTATCGTGACAACATACTTTTCTATGACTGGGAATTCACTTTTCCATCAGTCTCAATTGGTCACCAGGGCAATGAGTATTCTGTTATTGGATCATAGGTCACATTCTATTTTTAGTAACTAATCAGGTATTGCATCAGAGATCAAAATCTATTTTTAGTAACTCAACATCCCCATTATAGGGGAACTGAGTAACACCATCTCTTTTTGTGAAAATTTCAGATTTCAAAGCTGGAGCAAACCATTCTTATTACAATCACAGGCCTACTACAGGACAACCCTCATCATCAGTGTGAGAGGGTGTCGTGACCTGGTAAACAATATTGTAAGGCAGTAACAAATGCTGTGGGGTTACCAAACTTTTATTAGGGAAAATGTATAAACTCACAGATAAACATTTCTAGGTAAAGCTCTTAAAGACCAAAGGCTGTTGTGAAGTAGAGTCCACAGTGTTGTAGCTTCTTCGTTAGAGAGGTCTAGAAAATTTTCCAAACCACCTTCTTTTAGTAACCACTCTCCAAATTCTCTTCCGATGATACCACCGGTCCAAGTACCAAAGTCCGTTTCTAAAACACAAATGTCGGAATCAGAGTCGAACATGTCTTTGACATGATTCTTAACTAATCGATAGGCGAGGGTATATAGAACGACAAGACGACCGAAATTGTGAACTCGGTCTGAAAGTATTTCGATAACGATGGTTACAAATATGGCGTAGATATCATGACCACCGACTCGCTGAATTATTCCAGTAAATAACAGCTCATTTCTCTCCGATCATGTGTATACTAGGTTAGCCATCGCGTTATAAAACTTGGAATGTTTCTTATACGCCTTATCATATGTGTGAATAATATCAACCCCCAGGAACATAAACTCCTTCATAAGTTTATCCAAACACATTCTATGGACCAGAAACGCCCACGATCCTCGATGAGAACCCGACCAAATCATTTACCTTAAGATGGAACTGGAACCGCTTTCAAAGTTACGCTCTTCTATAATTGGTTAATCACTCTGCCGTTCATAGTAATGCTCTTTTCTGAATGGTTATAATACAGATGTCAGTCATTTCTTTGTTCCGCCTCCCATGCTAATACTCTTCTCTGAATGGTTATAATACAGATGTCAGTCATTTCTTTGCTCCGCCTCCAATGTTAATGCTCTTCTCTAATTGGTTAATCCAGATATCAGTCGATGTTGCATAATCACTCGCTGATTGGATAATGTATTCATTTGTTACCAGGCTATATTTAAACAAGACCCTTCAGGGCTTTCGTGTTATAAGTTTGGTTGCTTCAAGGAAAGTTACTATTCATTCTAACGGATTGAGATTCTATTTTACACAGTAAGTTGGATTGTTTTCTCTTAAAGTACGTTAAGGCTTATCGATGAAAGGTTATTCAATTTTATCGAGGTGTTTAAAGTAGGTATGCTAAGTATTGTTGAGCTTGATGTTTGATGAAGTTAAACTAGGTATGTTAAATATGGTTGACGAAAGGGTTATTGGATTTTCTCCAGATGGTTTCTCATAATGAGGTTTCTTCTGGTGAACATCCGTGCCCATTATGTTCAAAGAAGTTTAAATGGTGCGGTGATTTGTTGGAGCATACTCGACAATTACATTCATCCATCATGGCACAGTCGACAACCTACATTCATCCATCTCGACACAGTCGACAATCTACATGATCCATCATGGCACAGTCGACAACCTACATGATCCATCATGGCCCAGTCGACAACCTACATTTGTCCATCTCGACACAGTCGACAACCTACATGATCCATCATGGCACAGTCGACAACCTACATGATCCATCATGGCCCAGTCGACAACCTACATTCGTCCATCTCGACACAGTCGACAACCTACATGATCCATCATGGCACAGTCGACAACCTACATGATCCATCATGGCCCAGTCGACAACCTACATTCGTCCATCTCGACACAGTCGACAACCTACATGATCCATCATGGCACAGTCGACAACCTACATGATCCATCATGGCCCAGTCGACAACCTACATTCGTCCATCTCGACATACCATACGTCTCTGATAAAACGACATGACATACGTGACTGTTACAACGAGATGACTATTACAACGAAATGACTGTAACATTGACATGACTGTTACATTGACATGACATACGTGTCTACTACATCGACAGAGAGTTCAGTGGTTGAATATAGAATCGACTCTGAGCAATCGGCGCAAAATATAGTCAGTAGCCAAACATTGAATATAAATTCGAAGGCTTCGAGATGCAGATGTGTAGAAGAATAGGGAGTATTGGTTGGAAAGAATATGCCCTTTTGCCCTACCGTGTCTAACTTTTTTTTTTTTTTTTTTTTTTTTTTTTTTGACTTTGGACCTAGATTTTTAATGTTTTGAGTTCAACTTTTTAGTTATGAGACGAAATTTTGGGGTTTGGAACTAAGTTTTCTTATCTGTAAGGTTCACCATTACTGTTGTCTGTTATTCGTTGAAGTGCTAAAGATATAGAACTCCAAAGTCTAAGCTTTCGTTGGTTTGGGAGTAACGTTTTGGTCTTTGCTTGTTGAGTCAGTCGAATAAAAGTCGTCGTCTGTTAATTTGAACGTCGTCCCCTGCTCTACTACAACTTTCACTACTACAACTTCTACACCGACTACGTCTACAACTACAACTTTCACTACTACAACTTCTACTACCAACTACCTCCACAACCAACTTCCTCTAATACACGCCAACTTCTAACCTACTACTACAACTTCCAACTTACTACCTCACCCCATCAAGCGACAGGTCCATTCTGACAACGTGACCACCTCCCCTTTAGCAATTTAACAGTATCATGTATTACTTCTTGTAAATAAACTACTTTGTTTCTTATGTATTATACTTGTCTATAATGTACAATAGTTAAAGACTACATTATTGTCTACCCCTGTGTTATCTATTGTGAGATATATACGAATAAAACATTAAATAAATAAACTTGTCAGTGTTAATTTTCCCCTAAACATCCCACATTAAAACAACCACCCACTAAAATTCCCCTGATAAGTGGTATTCTAATCTTCAGATGATAAAAAGTCCGTAGCCCTGGCCAGTCTGGCACTCAAACATTCAATCAAAACTTTTCACAGCGAAACACGGTCTTTGAACACGAACCAGCGCAAAGATATTAATTACCCCCAAGCGTCTCACATTAAAACATCGGTATCGTAAAATTCCCCTGATAAATGACACTCCTGATGAACACTTACCGTCTAACGGGAAGTAAGTACTCACGGGAGGCGGATTCTTTGATCGCGCTTAACGTTAAACGCGGCCCCCTCGCTGCGCGAGGTCGCCTCGCGTCTACCGTGAACTCTTTGCTCTTGCGGCCGCTTGCGGCGCGTCTTCGCTGCACGTCTTCGCGGCTGCGCGTGTACCGAGCTCTTTGATCTCTCGCTTAACGTTAAACACAGTGTTTGGCGTGTAGCGTGTGTAACGGCCTAAGCTGTTACCTTTAATTCTAAAGGAAGTTTTTAAAAACAATAAATAAACTTGTCACTGTTTTTTATTGAATGAGAGTATAAAGAAAGAATAGATTTATGAAAGTTACGGAACCATTTAAACTACAAAGAATATAATAGATTTATGATACCACCACCACCCCTTCACCACCCCTTCACCACCGCCGCGGGAGGTCACCACCACCGCCACGAGAGGTCAACGGGAGGTCACCACCACCACCACGAGCACCACGACCGGAACAAAAATGGGCGGGTAGACTCTCATATAAGGAAAAACAAATCTGCAGGTAGACTATTTATATAAGAAAAAACAACCCGGCTGCAGCAATTTGGCTGCAGATCGAGGCACATTCTGCAGGTAGACTATTTATATAAGAAAAAACAACCCGGCTGCAGCAATTTGGCTGCAGATCGAGGAACATTTGGGGTCCCTAATTGACATTGTATACTACTACTGGAGTCTCATCGATGTCTCTAAGACAAACATACTCAGGTACTGGAGTCTCATCGATGTCTTTAAGACAAACATACTCAGGTACTGGAGTCTCATCGATGGCTCTAAGACAAACATACTCAGGTACTGGAGTTTAATCGATGTCTCTAAGACAAACATACCCAGGTACTGGAGTCTCATCGATGTCTCTAAGACAAACATACTCAGGTACTGGAGTTTCATCGATGTCTCTAAGACAAACATACTCAGGTACTGGAGTCTCATCAATGTCTCTAAGACAAACATACTCAGGTACTGGAGTCTCATCGATGTCTCTAAGACAAACATACTCGGGTACTGGAGTCTCATCGATGTCTCTAAGACAAATATACCCAGGTACTGGAGTCTCATCGGTGTCTCTAAGACCAACATACTCATGTACTGGTGTCTCATCGATGTCTCTAAGACAAACATACTCGGGAACTAGCGTCTTTCGCTTGTCACTAAGAAATATAGTAAAGAAGGGAATGGAAAGACTTTTAAAATGTGTCTTTGCTTTCGAATATAATCATTCATTCATTCCTGCAATTTGGCTGCTGATCGAGGCACATTTGGGGTCCCTAATTGACATTGTATACTACTTCCAGTACCTGAGTATGTTTGTCTTAGGGACATCGATGAAACTCCAGTACCCAAGTATGTTTGTCTTAGAGACATCGATGAGACTCCAGTACCTGGGTATGTTTGTCTTAGAGAC
The DNA here is from genome assembly GCA_032433765.1 of Megaustenia siamemsis. Lineage (NCBI taxonomy): Eukaryota > Metazoa > Mollusca > Gastropoda > Stylommatophora > Ariophantidae > Megaustenia > Megaustenia siamemsis. The sequence goes on from JAVIAB010000104.1 coordinate 16,445,124, forward strand.
ATCGATGAGACTCCAGTACCCAAGTATGTTTGTCTTAGGGACATCAATGAAACTCCAGTACCCAAGTATGTTTGTCTTAGGGACATCAATGAAACTCCAGTACCCAAGTATGTTTGTCTCAGGGACAATTTTAATGCCATGAAAAATATATTAATAATAACATCAAAACAAATAACACCAGGGCTAAAACTAAGAATAGCAAAATGTTACATCTTCTCAATATTCCTATATGGTGCAGAAACATGGACATTAGACAAGAAAACGGAACAGAAAGTTGAAGACTTTGAAATGTGGATTTATAGAAGAATATGCAGAATTGGATGGAAAGAAAAGAAAACAAACGATGAAGTTTTAAAACAACTAAAAATGAAAAGAGAACTACTAAACACAATCAGAACAAGACAAATGACATTTCTGGGGCATGTCAAAAGAAAAAAAAGCTTAATAAAAGTAACATTGGAAGCTAAAACAGAAGGCAAAAAGAGGCAGAGGTAGACCAAGACTAACATGGACGAGTAACATGAAAAGATGGACAAGTCAACCTATGACAATCTGCCCCATCAAAGCAAGAGACAGGGTGGAATGGCGCTCCATGGTAGCCAACCTTCGATGCGAGACGGCACTCAATGATGATGATGATGATCGTGTGAATTCAGCTGAAGTTGCAGCCACGCGATCGATATTCTTTGGCAAATCGTGTCGCTTGTCGGTATTTGTAAAACAGTCGTCTAGTTGATTCCTGGCACAAAAAATAACTAGATCGTTATAGCATTGAAAACACTTACTTGGCTCCTTTACTCGAGACCTTGGGAGGCATTTTGTGTATAAGAAACAAAGTTGTCCAAAATCTTCGAGGGAACTTATCTGCTCTAGTCTGTCTACGCTGAATATGCTTCTGTGTGTCCAACTATTCTTCTGTGTGTCCAACTATTTTACTGTCCCTAGTTTATAAATCCCCAGTATCATTATCCCAAGCTCATTTCCGCATCCAATCAAACTACTCCACGTTGTCTCCAATTTACAAACACGTCACTGCCCTCTTTGCAACTTTAGAAACTTCAAGATCACACTACCTTGAACTTTCGACCTTGGATACATTTACGGACTGATATTTTATATCGACTTAATTCTCTCGTCACGCACTGCTATATCCCCACAATTTCCATGCACACATGCTCTAATCACTATACTTTTACAATGGACAATAACGTGAGGATATTTCGAGCATGTGGGTAGGGCATAGTGATAGACAATAACGTGAGTGTATATGTCAAGAATGTGAACATAGCTTAGCGTTATAACTTGTCGTGGTTACCGCTCTTTTAACACACAGCGCTGATGGCACAGTTAAAAACTAGAAGGCTGGCTAACTTCCACCCAATTAAAAAAAAAAGATTAAAGGAATATATGCATATAACGGAACATGATGATGATGTGCAAAAGTCATGAAAAACTTTGAAATTCAAAAGTTGCCTTGCACTTTCAGAATTTTGTTAAAACCTTTCTAATCATTGAACTTTGACCTTCCACCACACAGTCCCGTAGACTCTAAGGTTCAAGGTCCTGAATTAACAATTAAAAAATATATAGAAGACAGCCTGTAAGGGGTAAAAAAAAATAATAACTGGGTTATCTGGTTCGTTAGTGCCAATCACTTACATCTTTGTTCTTTTAATTCTAGTTGTCACCCACTGACTGCCTCACGTTACAAATGAGTCTCCAGTTGATATTTTTTAACTCAATCTATTTATTGCTTATGTATTGCACAAACACCTTCATTTTTTTTTAAAGGACACCTAGTAAAGGAAGAAAATAATTGATATCTTTCTTCAAGGGAATTCATAAAATAATAATTCTTCTTTTTCTTTGCCTTTCAGCGTCGAGAGGAGATATAATTTGCGGCCTTTTGCTCTTCTGTTCGCCTCTGCTGCTGCTATGTTTCCTAGTGCTTCTAATATTCCATCGAACCATCTTTTTCGTGGTCGACACTTGGGTCTGGTATTCTCGCAACATTTATTAAGGGCTCGTTGTTTTGTGTTCTGAATACTCTTTCTTGTCACGTGGCAAACCTTTATATCTGTTGTTTCTTTACATATTCTCTGGCGTGGGCTATTCCTAGCCTTTTTTCTCAGTTATCCATTTCTAATCTTATCTCTCAGACTGTTTCCTGTCATTCGTCTGACACATTTCATCTCATTAGAGATTATTTTTCTTATTGTTCTTGCATCTAGGGTCCAGGTCTGGCATTGGTAGCACAACGCTGGGATGAAGATTTTAGTGTATAGTGCCCGTTTTGCCTCTAGAGTTATTCCCTTGTTGGATAATAGTGGTGATAGCTGTCCAATGATTTGACAAGGTTTGTGTTGCACCTAAAGTCAGTTTCTGCTGGTTGGGAATTGTCGTTTGACGCTAGACTTCCTAAGTATTTGAATTCCTCTACTTGTTTTAGTTGTCTGCCGTCTATAGTTATGTTGATGTTCTGTTTTTTGTTTGGCGACATTCATGACTTCTTATTTGTGATGTTGATTTCGTGTTGTATTTTGTGCCTGTGCTGTTGAGTTCATTTAAGTGTTCTTGTAGATCTTCTATTTTTTCATGTATTAGTGCCTGATCGTCTGCAAATAAAAGCTCGTTGATCACCTCTATCTCTGATGGGTTGGCTAACTTGCATATATAGTCCATGTACGCAATGAACAGTAGGGGGGATAGTGCGCACTCCAGTCTTACATCTGATTTAATTTCGAAGTGGTCCGTGTAGCCTGCTGCTGTTCTGACTATGCAACTGCTGTTGATGTAGAGACTGTTAATTAGACTGGTTAGATGTTGGCTTACTCCATATGTTGTTAGTATCTCCTACAGTTATTCTCTGTTTGCTCTGTCGAATGCTTTTTCCTGGTCAATGAAAGCTATGTACACATTTTGATTGTGTTCAGTCGTTTTTTTTTTCTTTCTGCAAGCTGTTTTAAGGTGAATAGAGTATCAGTACATCCTATGGTTTTTTTTCGGAACCTCATTTGATAATCGAATTGAATTCTCAACGTTCTTCTGTAAAACCACATTTCTACAGACGCCAGTGATTTTCTTGTCTGTTGTCCTATTGTCCATGATTCACATCCATATGTTAAGACTGGCTCTACATAACATTTCAGAACTCTTTTTTCTTGCTTCTATTGTCAAAAATAAATTTGAATCATGGACAATAGGACAACAAACAAGAAAATCACTGGAGTCTGTAGAAATGTGGTTTTACATAAGAATGTTGAGAATACCATAGATAGCTAAGAAGAGTAATGAAAACGTTCTGAAAGAGGTCAATGCAAAAAGAGAGCTAAATTCCAATATTCGAAAGAAACAATCATCATTTTTTTGGACATGTAATGAGAAGGGAACAACTGAAATATATTGTAACAACTGGAAAAATTGAGGGACGAAGAGATAGAGGGAAGCAAAGAGAGAAAATATCAGAAAGCCTAAGAGAATAGCTTGGCAGAAGGTCAACAACAGAAATGATAAAGAACTGTCGAGATCGAAAGTTGTGGAGAGACATGATCACCTACGCCAGTAGGCCCGGTACTTGATGATGATGATGATTGTTAAAAATGGATTGCATAGTATCTTCCTCACTTATATAAAATTTATAATTTTATAATATAAAACGTATATAAGGAGCAATATAATGAGTATTATTTTTCAAACCTGACATCGTTGGTTTCATAATGACAATTATTTAAGAGGAATAAAAAACCAATATGGCAACATCTAGTCACAACGATAACAGATATACTTCACAGATAGAAATACAAAACATCCGCACATTTCGGCATGGGCGTCATTGTAAACACCTCCATCATCCCAAGACTAATATACAGTCTTTCACTCACCGCAGTCAATAATCAAAGTAACAAAGAAACTGATAGACATTTGCTTTGTGGACACTGTGCATAGCAAATATGACATTACAGAAGGATGAAGCAACATAAACAATTCCAGATGACAGGCTATTGAAAGCATAAAACCAGCAAGATCTACACAGACTATTAGATGAACATGTGACAGAAAGTGAACAAAAAGACCTGACTATTAAAACGATAGAAACTATGATAATATCGAAGAAAACAAACACACAAGAATGTAGAGTAAAGCGCCGAGGAAACCCAGAAGGATAACACATCCTTTCATGTATAATCGGTCAGAATCATCTGTGTTGAGGCAACTAGGTCAACGGGCACGAGGATATAGTGAAAGACAACTCCTGGCATTCAGACACTCCCCCCTCCCCTTGCGGTGGACACAGGAGGTATAGTGAATCAATTCAGAGGAAGAGGTATGTTTACAGCACTCGGAAAAAAATGACAAATAATCAACAACAGAAAAAAATATGGACCAAGGCAGGATCGAACCCAAACTCAGTGGCACAGCGCCTTGCCACGAAAAGCCAAACGCTAGGGAACACTGCCACTCAGCTAACTAAAAAAATTAGCTTCGTAGGCAAGGTCCTTTCGCGAAGGCTTTCCCATGACTATAGCATAAGGCTGCGATCACAGCTCGAGGTATAGTTGGTTCAGGTCCGGGCTTAGTTGAACGCGGAAAGGAACATAATTAATTCCTTGCACTCAGAATTGGGTGTGACCAAGGGTAAGCGCCTCAATGGTGAAAAAATCCTTTATGGCTGAGTCGGAGGAGTCCACAAGGAGAGTATGCAATTTGAATGACATTAGGCCCGGCAAGGATTGGATAGAAGTAACAACAAAGAAAAAGAAGCTAACCAAATTAATAATTCATTTTGGCAGGGATTGTCGCAATTGGAGCCTACAGAGCTACCGAGGTCGTAATAAGGAAATCCATCGAAAAAGTATCCTACACCTCATCGTCTACACGGATGGTTCTGTGTCGCGCGGACAGCGCAGTGATTGGGGTTTTGTGGCATACCAACATGGCAGATAAGGGGCTAGGGAATCTGGCAAGTGTAGCATTACGGTGTCCAGCGTGAGAATGGAGACAGAAGCAACAACAGCTGCGATAACATGACTGGTTACACAGAAAGTGAGTCACTCAGTCTTGGTGACTGACATGCAAAGTATGCAACAGAAGATTGACAGAGAGTGTCTGCAGCAGGAATGAATGTAGCTCTTGGATGACTCTACAGGTAGAGCGTTAACTTGAGTGAACTGTCTAGGGCATGCTGCGTACTCGGTAATGAAACAGCTGATATGCACACTGGTGTACTCGGTAATGAAATAGCTGATAAGCTCACGGGTGTAACCGGTAATGAAATAGCCGATAAGCTCACTGGTGTACTCGGTAAAGAAATAGCTGATAAACTCACTGGTGTACTCGGTAATGAAATAGCGGATAAGCTCGCTAATGTACTCGGTAATGAAATAGCGGATAAGCTCACTGGTGTACTCGGTAATTAAATAGCCGATAAGTTCTCTGGTGTATTCGGTAGTGAAATAGATTATAAGTTCGCTGGTGTATTCGGTAATGAAATAGCTGATAAGCTCGCTGGTGTACTCGGTAATGAAATAGCTGATAAGCTCGCTGGTGTACTCGGTAATCATATAGCTGATAAGCTCGCTGGTGTACTCGGTAATGAAATAGCGGATAAACTCACTGGTGTACTCGGTAATGAAATAGCGGATAAACTCACTGGTGTACTCGGTAATGAAATAGCGGATAAGCTCGCTGCTGTGCTCCGTAAAGAAATAGCGGATAAGCTCACTGGTGTACTCGGTAATTAAATAGATGATAAGCTCGCTGGTGTACTCTGTAATCAAATAGCTGATAAGCTCGCTGGTGTACTCGGTAATGAAATAGCTGATAAGCTCGCTGGTGTACTCGGTAATGAAATAGCTGATAAGCTCACTGGTGTACTCGGTAATGAAATAGCTGATAAGCTGGCTAGTGTACTCGGTAATGAAATACCTGATAAGCTCGCTGGCAGCTCTGATACTGAGTGAGGCTTTACTCTGGACAAAGAGGACATCGTCAAGTTTGTTCTTCATTCCTTAAGAGAAGAGGAGAATGGGTGGGACAATGATGTATGTATTGAAAGACTAAGGAGAATGGGTGGGACAATGATGTATGTATTGAAAGACTAAGGAGAATGGGTGGGACAATGATGTATGTAATGAAAGTCTAAGGAGAATGGGTGGGACAATGATTATATTTTGAAAGACTACAGACAATGGGTGGGACAATGATGTATACATTGAAAGACTAAGGAGAATGGGTGAGACAATGATGTATATATTGAAAGGCTAAGGAGAATGGGTGAGACAATGATGTATATTTTGAAAGACTAAGGAGAATGGGTGGGACAATTATGTATGTATTGAAAAACTAAGGAGAATGGGTGGGACAATGATGTATGTATTGAAAAACTAAGGAGAATGGGTGAGACAATGATGTATGTATTGAAAGACTAAGGAGAATGGGTGAGACAATGATGTATATTTTGAAAGACTAAGGAGAATGGGTGGGACAATTATGTATATATTGAAAGACTAAGGATAATGGGTGGGACAATGATTAATGATTATATTTTGAAAGACTACGGACAATGGGTGGGACAATGATGTATGTATTGAAAGACTAAGGAGAATGGGTGGGACAATGATGTATGTATTGAAAGACTAAGGAGAATGGGTGGGACAAGGATGTATATTTTGAAAGACTAAGGAGAATGGGTGGGACAATGATGTATATATTGAAAGACTAAGGAGAATGGGTGAGACAATGATGTATATATTGAAAGACTAAAGATGGTGATTGGGTCTGGTCGATCCGGAGTGCCTGGTGGGAAAAGCAAATGTATTTACAATCAACACCTTACATGAACAATCAGTACTGCCTACGCTGCGAGAAAAGCTGAGACGAGCGGTGGAGCGGATTTGGGGATGCCTCGACTTCAATTAAACTGATTCCATGAATAAAATGGGTTTCCATTAAATAATGAATAAGTTCATTTCAACTATCTGCTATCGTTTCTCTCTATCTATTCTTGCCTCAAATGTTGCCGCATTGCTACCGTCATAAATAGAAAGTCAGACTCCACCTCGTGTCGACTGATCAAGATAGTTTTATATTTATATCTTAAATGGTTAAAGAATTTGTGGCTCAAAAATTGAATATTTCAAGCCAGAACGTGACAAATTTGATATTTTCGAAGGCATATATATATATATATATATATATATATATATATATATATATATGAGCCGCGATAGCTCAGTTGTTAGTGAACTGAACTACAAAGGACAAGAGGTAGGGTTCGATCCCAACCGACGGCTCCGGGTTCACCCAGCCTTTAATGGGTACCGGATTTTTTTCTGGGAAAGTGAAGCGGCACGGGCGTAATACCGACCACATTACCATAAAAATCCATGTGCTGAAGGTCTGTAAAATTTATGGTCACTAACACCATATTCCCTATACGCCACTTGGCGTGACGGGGGTACTTTACTTTATATATATATATATATATATATATATATATATATATATATATATATATATATAACAAGTATTATTGTGTTAAAACATCGTTCATGCACAAATTAATGAAGCCAGAAGTTTGGAGCCTCTGTGGCTGAGTAGTTAGTGTGCTCATTGCCTGATTAGAAAGGTCAAAGTTTAATAACTAGAAGTGGGTATTTTCGGACCGACAAGGCTCCAATCTTCAACCAGTCTAAATGGGTACCATATTTTGTTAAGAATTAATGCCGGCTTAGAGTGATACCGACCAGCTCACCAAACAATTTGCGTGGCCATGGAAAATATGGTCATTAACACCATTTTCCACATACGCCTAGCAAGACTGGGAAGTGGACCTTTACTTTTACTTGTTAGCTTGACTAGAAGCTTCACTTGTGTGTGTCTGGTGTCACACATTGAAACCACTCCCATCAAATATCAATTTATGGATGAGCAAATTGTTGCAGACTCAGGTCATCTTCACTTATTAATGATGTAAACGTTTCAATGTTGGAAGTAAAATGCCACTTTAAGATTGATACAAGCAGCTGTGCCGTAGCTTTGACTTTAGAACGGAATGGCTTCACTATAGTCTGGGCACCTCCATGTCTGCTCAGCCAACAACCAACAAAATGTCCATCTCGATCGTTCATACTTTTCCATAGAACACGCTGAGTTCTTCTGTCAAAATGGTGTGCTACTTGATGCATAGAAAACTGTGTAATATTGAACGCGCTGAACTCTGTACAAAAGGCGTGCAGCTCATAATGGACACACCCGAGTCACTGCAACGTACGTCACAAGCAGCATAACTCTATGTGTCAGCGACACAACCGTGGACTTAAGATTAGTGAGCATGCCACAACAATAGTCGCTGTCCCAACAAATGAAGTCAGGCCACCACTTCCGTGAGACACTCGATCCGACCACGGTCCAGCTTGTGGCAAATTTTTACTCGAAAACAGACAAATCATACACCCCGTACCTAGGCAAAGCCGAGGCCTGTTACCGTTCTACTAAACTCAAGACACTGCAGCACTATCTCATCGCGTGGGCACCCGAAACTCATATCACGGGAGAGAGAGAGAGAGAGGGGCAGTTTAAAATCCTAATATTAAGAGAGAGAGAGGGGTGGAGGGGGGAGAGAGCGAAAAAAGAGATGCGGTTTAATATATTAAACATTAAGATATAGATAGAAGAGAGAGAGAGAGAGAGAGAGAGAGAGAGAGAGACAGTTTAAATTTGTAGCAGTAATATATAGAGATCGAGATTAAAATGAAAGAGTTAAGAGAGTTGAGAAATTTTATACTTCTAGCATCAAAAGTTAACCATTTAAAAATCATAGAATGACCAGAGAGACAATTTAAAATACAAGCACGATGTGAAAAGCAGTTTATAATATTGGTATGAAAAGAGATACAGTTAAAAATCCTACTATTAATAAAGAAACAGTTAGAAATACTAAAAAGAAAAATAAAAGCAGCTTAAAATAATGTTATGAAAAGTGAGATAGACAATTACATCTCAAGCATTAAAATAGTGAGAGACAGTCATTCTTTTTAATTTTATTTTTAAATTGAGAATCAAGTTCAGAATAATTTATCAAATTTATAGACTAAAGTGTAATATGGGGTGTTTATAATGTCGCTATGGAGTGACTTGATCAATATTCTTGAAATGAAATCACCGATTGATGAAATTTACATCACATTCTGTGTCCACAATCCCGTCACAAACATAACACAGTAAGCCGCTATTATATTCTCGGTTTCATTGCTGAAGGGAAATGCTGTTATACAATGGAAACAGGATATTTTTTTTTAAATACGTCTTTGGTAATGATAGCAAATATACTGAAGATGTTATTCAACAATTTGTGTTGAAATGTCCAGACTCACAAGTCTCCCACCGCAATGAGGCTATGACTTTGATTGACAAGTTTCGTGCTACGGATAGTGTTGTAGATGCATACGGATCTGGAGGGCCTTCAACTTCAGAAGACACAGAACTTGATATGCAAACCAGAATTACAATGAGCCCTAATAAATCTTTAAGGTGGTTGCCTCAACATGCAAACTTTTCAAATGAATACCGTCCACAAGGTTCTGAAGTGTTAGCTGCACTATCGTCCTTACAGATTAATTGAATCGTCTTAATTCTATGCAAGAGATTGTGAATCCAGACTGAACTACTGCATGTGGTTTCAGAACCTTATCTCTGAACAAGGTGATGAAGTCCTTGACGTGACATTCTTCACTCATGAGGCACAGCTTCATCCCTCCGGTTGCATCAACAAGTAAGAACAACCGTATGTAGAGCAGTAAAAAAAAAACCCACATGAATTACATCAAGTACCGCTTTACGTTCGGAAAGTCGTATGCGGATAATTGGGGAAACATTTTTTTCAATGCAAAAATCAACGCAGAACATGACCGTACTTTAATGCTGGAATCATTCATAGCCCACCTTACAGAGCGGGGAATTAAAGAAGCTCGGTTTCGGCAGGATGGGGCAACAGCACACACAGCCGCAACAACATCACTTACTTATTCATCATCATCATGTACCGTACCGGTTGGCGTTGGCGATCATGTCCTTCCACAATCTTCTATCCACAGTGCATCGTTTGAGTTCTGTTCTTGACTGTTTTCCATACATATTCCAACAGAATAACCTGCAGCGTAAAATAATAACTCCCAGTTTCTTGGATGAAGAATACCCACAAGACCTATGGATTCGTGTGTTCACCGATGGATCAGCACAGAATGCAGTAAAGAATGGGGGAGCAGGTGCATACATAGAATACCCAAATAACACTAGTGATGTGTATAAAATAGCAACAGGGAAATATCGTCACAATTACGATGCAGAAATTCAAGCAATAAAGTTGGCAATAGAAAAACTGCTGAACAGTAATCTTAGCTCACAGCCTGTAGTGTTTCTGACAGATACAAGATCAGTACTCCAAGCACTGCAATCCAGAAAGTTGCCACATCTGCAGACCTTATTGACTGAACTCTGCAAACATCACAGGATTGCCCGGCAGTGGTCCCACCTCACTGTAGAATACCAGGAAACGAGAGAGAGAGAGCAGATCAGATGGCAAAAGAAGGTGAAACAGGCACACAACCAGATGCACCGGTTACATACCATCATAAGAAACAGATAATCAAATTAATCAGGAGACAACATGCCCCAAATCAGGATGCCTTTCATAAAATACATAGATGCAAACAAGTTATCATTATACGCATTAGAACAGAACACAATCGACTCCACAGTCAAGTGTATACAAAATTCAAGATCGGCACCTCAACTACATGTACATGTGGACAGGCGCCTCATACTGCGGAACTCATATTTCAAGAATGTACTGAATATAGTAGACTGATGAAAATCCATTGGCCCATAAAAACAACACCACAGTCAAAACTGTATGGGCCACTGCAAGAATTACGAAAGACAGTAACATTTATACAGGAAATGACATTGCAGATATAGACAATATTTAAGGCAAACAAGAGATAGATCCCGAAGGTTTTAGAAAATATGAAGAGTTGAGTTACAGAATGTCTTGAGGTCTGTGCTGGATATTTTGAACACACGCTGTAAACACAACTCCTTTGTTGTGAACATCTTTATATAGCCTTGTTTTCTTGATGAACATTTCAGTAACTAAAGGTAGATAACTTTTAATTTTTTTTTAAATAAATTATAAATAATTGATATTTGCACCACAAATGAAGGAAGATACATTTATTTTAGTTTGGTTCTTCAGAAATTAAACTTCTATTATAGATTTTTTGTAAAAGAATGTGCTCATATATGATAATTCATTTTTGAGAATGCAATATGTATATGAATGACAGTTTAAATAATTTACAATATTCTGATATAACAAGAATTGTTTACTATTAATCTAACAGGAGTTGCTTCCCTTTTAATAGAAGACGACCCACTTTTAATTTCCAAAGCATATAAGAAATATATTAACATTTTCATCAACAATGCAACGGTAGAACATTTTTTGCATTTAAGTTTGATATATTAGGACAAACCGTCCCTGTAAATATTACGCAACATTTTAATATATATTCTTCAAAGAATTATTTTTTGTCTTAGCTGATAATCAAATGATTAAAGTTTATAAGAATTTTTATACATTACAGGTGCAAAAGAAGTTCATTTACAAAAAGTAACTGACGCTGTCTAATCACTTCACTGTAGAGTCTAGAAGAGATAATTTGTTAGAGAGAGATGTATCAATAACACATTGAAAATACTATGCAGTTGAAATTTCACATTTGTAGTAGAAAAAGAGAGTGAAGTTGTAGATAGACAACTTGCACGTAATTCATGTCAATGGAAGAAGGAGAGAGGCAGTTTAAACTTTTAGCAGTAATAGATAGAGATTAAAATGTATGAGTTAAGAGAGTTGAGAGGGTTTATATTTCTAGGACCAAAAGTTAACCTTTTGAAAATCCTAGAATGACCAGAGAGACAATTTAAAATACTAGCATGAAGATAAAAGCAGTTTAAAAACTCACTTCACAGAGGAATCTAGATTGTCAATACAAATACGTACAGAAGTGAAAGGAATACTCGACAAGCAGGAATAGAATGGTCAACAGCGTAAAACAACCACTTTCAGTTTCTTGGATGAAGAATACACACACGACCTATGGAGTCGTATGTAAACCGATGGGTCAGCAAAGAGTGCAGTTAAGAATGGGGGAGCAGTTGCCTACATAAAGTACCCAAATAATACTAGTGATATAAATACAAAAGCAACAGGAAAATATTGTGACAATTACGATGCAGAAATGCAAGCAATAAAGTTGGCAATAGAAAAACTGCTGAACAGTAAACTTAGCCCACAGCCTGTAGAGGTTTTGACAGATGCAAGATCAGTGCTCCAGACACTGCAATACAGTTAGTTGCTACATCTACAAACTTTATTGACTGAACACCACAGGTTTGCCCTGCAGTGGGTCCCATCTCGCTATGGAATACCAGGAAACTAGAGAGCAGATCATCTTTCAAAAGAAGGTGCAACAGGCACACAACCAGATGCGCCGGTTACATAACATCATAAGATACAGATAATCAAATCAATCAGAAGATCAAATGCTCCAAATCAGGATGCCTTTCATTATATGAATAAATGGGAACAAGTTATCATTATACGCATTAGAGCCAGACACACTTGACTCCACAGTCACGTGTCTACAAAATTCAAGATCGGCACCTCAACTACATGTACATGTGGACAGGTGCCCCACACATCGGAACGCATATTTCAAGAATGCACTGAATATAGTACATTGAGGTGGTTAAGTCCACCTATACCATTAATACAACACTACAGAAAAGACTATATGCACCACTGCAAGACTGACAAAAGACGGTAACATTTATACAGGAAACGACATTGCAGTTATAGACAATACTTCAGGCGAACGAAAGATAGATATATAGATCCAGAAGGTTATCGAAAATATTAAGAGACAAGTCCAAGAATGTTTTGAGGCCTGCAGTGGATATTTTGAAAACATGTTGTAAACACAGCTTCATCGCGTGAACAGCTTCTTTACCTAATACAAGCCAGCCAACAGCAGTAGTATCTAGATGAATAACACAAAGTTTATATACAATTTCACGTGAATTCAAAAATATGTTCACTGCACCGGACTTTATACAGCCTCGTTTTCTTATTTGACAGAAGTTGACTTTTTGTGTGAGCAAAGGAAGATAACTTTTAATTTTTGAGAGAAATTATAAATAATTAATATTTGTAACCACAAATTAATGAAAGGTACATTTATTTTAATTTGATAAGTTAGAATTTGCAATTTTCTATAGAAATTTTTAAACAGCATGCCCATTTTATGAGAAAATTATTTTCTGAGAAACAATATGCATATGAAAAAAACTTTTGACAATTTACAATTACAATATATCGACCGTATAAAGAATTTTTAACTATTAATATAACAGGAGTTGCTTCCCTTATAATATAACAATATAATTTTTTAATTTCTTAAGCATATAAGTTTATATCAACAGTAGAACAGTTTTTTGCATTAAAATTTGATATGTTAGAACGAACCATGCCTCCATATATTATGCAACATTTAATTATATATTTTTCAAAGAATTATTATATTTATTAGCTGACTATGAACTGTTTAAAGTTTCTAAACAATTTTATAGATCCAAAGAAGTTAATTTACACAAATTAGCTGATGCCGTCTCATCACTTCACTGTAGAGTCTGGAAAAGATAATGTTAGCGAGAGTGAGAGAGGTATACAAAAAACTAGGAAATTACTATGCTGTGGAAATGTCAAAATTGTAGTAGTAAAAGGGAGAGGAGTTGGAGTGAGACAATTGCACATAATTCATGTCACTGGAGAGGGAGATTGGCAGTTTCAAAGTCTAACATTAGGAGAGAAAGAGAGAGAAAGAGCGAAAAAGAGAGATGTATATATATATTAAACATTAAGATATAGATAGAAGAAAGAGAATGAGAGATAGGCATTTTAAATTTCTAGCATTAATAGATAGAGATTAAAATACAGGAGTTAAGAGAGCTGAGAGAGTTTATATTTCTAACATCAAAAGTTAACCTTTTGAAAATCCTAGAATGACCAGAGAGACAATTAAAAATACTAGCATGAAGATAAAAGCAGTTTAAAATCTTAGTATTAAAAGAGATACATTTAAAATCCTACTATTAAGAAAGAATCCGTTAATAATGCTAATATGAAAATGAAAGCAGCTTAAAATCCTATTATGTAAATAGCGATAGACAATTACATCTCAAACATTAAAATAGAGAAACAGTCATTCTTTTTTATTTTTTAATTGAGAATCAAGTTCTGAATAGTTTATCAAACTTGTAGTAACAAGTGTTATAACCTGGTGTTTATAATGTCTCTATGCGGTGACTCGATCAATATATAGAAAAGAAAGGGGGAGCAGGGGTATACAAAAAAATAACACTAGGGATATGGAAAAGATAGCAACAGGGAAATATTATCACAATTACGATGCAGAAATGCAAGCAATAAAGTTGGCAATAGAAAAACTGTTGAACAGTAAACTTAGCCCACAGCCTGTAGAGTTTATGACTGATGCAAGATCAGTGCTCCAGACACTGCAATCCAGAAAGTTGCTACATCTGCAAACTTTATTGACTGAACTCTGCAAACACCACAGGACTGCCTTGCAGTGGATCCCATCTCACTATGGAATACTAGGAAACTTGAGAGCAGATCAGCTTTCAAAAGAAGGTGCAACAGGCAAAACAACCAGATGCGCCGGTTATATAACATCATAAGATACAGATAATCAAATCAATCAGAAGATCAAATGCTCCAAATCAGGATGCCTTTCATTATATGAATAAATGGGAACAAGTTATCATTATACACACTAGAGCAGGACACACTTGACTCCACAGTCACGTGTCTACAAAATTCAAGATCGGCACCTCAACTACACGTACATGTGGACAGGTGCCCCACACATCGGAACGCATATTTCAAGAATGCACTGAATATAGTACACTGAGGTAAGTCCACCAATACCATTAATACGACACTACAGACAAGACTATATGCACCACTGCAAGACTGACAAAAGACGGTAACATTTATACAGGAAACGACATTGCAGTTATAGACAATACTTCAGGCGAACGAAAGATAGATATATAGATACAGAAGGTTTTCGAAAATATTAAGAAACAAGTCTCCTCAGAATATCTTGAGGCCTGTACTGGATATTTTTAACACATGCTGTAAACACAGCTTCATCTCCTGAACAGCTTCTTTACCTAATACAAGCCAGCCAACAGCAGTAGTATCTAGATGAATAACACAAAGTTTATATACAATTTCACGTGAATTCAAAAATATGCTCACTGTATCGGACTTTATACAGCCTCGTTTTCTTATTAAAGACTGTAGTTGACTTTTTGTGTGAGCAAAGGAAGATAACTTTTAATTTTTGAGAGAAATTATAAATAATTAATATTTGTAACCACAAATTAAGGAAAGGTACATTTATTTTAATTTGATAAGTTAGAATTTGCAATTTTCTATAGAAATTTTTAAACAGCATGCCCATTTTATGAGAAAATTATTTTCTGAGAAACAATATGCATATGAAAAAAACTTTTGACAATTTACAATTACAATATATCGACCGTATAAAGAATTTTTAACTATTAATATAACAGGAGTTGCTTCCCTTATAATATAACAATATAATTTTTTAATTTCTTAAGCATATAAGTTTATATCAACAGTAGAACAGTTTTTTGCATTAAAATTTGATATGTTAGAACGAACCATGCCTCCATATATTATGCAACATTTAATTATATATTCTTCATAGAATATATAATTAAATTAGCTTAATTATTTAATTATTTGTTAGCTGATAATCAACTGTTTAAAGTCTCTAAACAATGTTATAGATCCAAAGAAGTTATTTTACAAAAATTAGCTGATGCCGTCTCATCACTTCACTGTAAAGTCTATAAGAGACATTCTTTTAAGAGAATGTTAGAGAGAGAGAGAGAGAGAGAGAGAGAGAGAGAGAGAGAGAGAGAGAGAGAGAGAGAAGTATACAACAGAACTAGGAAAATACTATGCAGTTGAAATTTTAAAATTCTAGTAGAAAAAGGGAGAGGAGTTGGAGATAGATAGGTGTACATAATCCATGTCACTGGAAGAGAGAGAGTGGCAGTTTAAAATTCTAACATTGAGAGAGAGGGGGGGGGGTGGGGGGAAGAGAGATGCAGTTATATATATTAAACATTAAGATATATATAGAAGAAAGAGAATGAGAGAGAGGCTGTTAAAATTTCTAGCAGTAATAGATAGAGATTAAAATCTATGAGTTAAGAGAGTTGAGAGAGTTTATATTTCTAGCATTAATAGATAGAGATTAAAATGTATGAGTTAAGAGAGTTGAGAGAGTTTATATCTCTAGCATTAATAGATAGAGATTAAAATGTATGAGTTAAGAGAGTTGAGAGAGTTTATATCTCTAGCATTAATAGATAGAGATTAAAATGTATGAGTTAAGAGAGTTGAGAGAGTTTATATCTCTAGCATTAATAGATAGAGATTAAAATGTATGAGTTAAGAGAGTTGAGAGAGTTTATATTTCTAGCATTAATAGATAGAGATTAAAATGTATGAGTTAAGAGAGTTGAGAGAGTTTATATTTCTAGCATTAATAGATAGAGATTAAAATGTATGAGTTAAGAGAGTTGAGAGAGTTTATATCTCTAGCATTAATAGATAGAGATTAAAATGTATGAGTTAAGAGAGTTGAGAGAGTTTATATCTCTAGCATTAATAGATAGAGATTAAAATGTATGTGTTCAGAGAGTTGAGAGAGTTTATATTTCTAGCTTCAAAATTTATCCTTTTGAAAATCCTAGAATGACCAGAAAAACAATTTAAAATACTAGCATGAAGAAAAAATCAGTTTAAAATCATAGTATGAAAAGAAATACATTAAAAATCACACTATTAAGAAATAAACAGTTAATAATGCTAATATGAAAATGAAAGCAGCTTAAAATCCTGTTCACATTCACAAATAATGACAAATTAATGCAATACACAGGGAAACTACCAGACGCCGACTGGGAACAACTTTACACAGAACTCACACTAGCTGACAAAACAGAGGCAGTACAAGAAGTGCGGAAGCACAAATCTCAAGCGCCTGACAGCCTTACAATATAATTCTTGCAACATTTCTTTTCTCTCTTACGCTCTCTTCTTCTCAGAATGTACACAGATTCATTCACAAAGAAATAACTTACTCCAAGCATAAACATTTCTTACATAACTTTGCTCCGGAAAGACAACACAGACAAGTAGCTTCTTAAAAACTACACCCCCATTTCCCTACTTAACACAGACTACAACATTCTAACAAAAGCATTAACAAACTCAAACCTTTCATGGCAACACTCCTTCATAAAGGCTAACAGTGTAATGTACAAGAGAGAAACGTCCACCAGCACACACACTTTATACGAGACATTATAAAGTACACTCATGACAAAGACAGTCAGTCTTCCATCCTATCTCTCGACAGAAACATCCACCAACACACACTTTATAAGAGACATTATAAAGTACACTCATGACAAAGACAGCCAGTCTTCCATCCTATCTCTCGACAGAAACATCCACCAGCACACTCACTCTATACGAGACATTATAAAGTACACTCATGACAAAGACAGCCAGTCTTCCATCCTATCTCTCGACAGAAACGTCCACCAGCACACACACTCTATACGAGACATTATAAAGTACACTCATGACAAAGACAGCCAGTCTTCCATCCTATCTCTCGACAAAAAACATCCACCAGCACACACACTTTATACGAGACATTATAAAGTACACTCATGACAAAGACAGCCAGTCTTCCATCCTATCTCTCGACAAAAAACATCCACCAGCACACACACTTTATACGAGACATTATAAAGTACACTCATGACAAAGACAGCCAGTCTTCCATCCTATCTCTCGACAGAAACATCCACCAGCACACTCACTTCATACGAGACATTATAAAGTACACTCATGACAAAGACAGTCAGTCTTACATCCTATCTCTCGACAGAAACATTCACCAGCACACACACACTCTATACGAGACATTATAAAGTACACTCATGACAAAGACAGTCAGTCTTACATCCTATCTCTCGACAGAAACGTCCACCAGCACACACACTTTATACGAGACATTATAAAGTACACTCATGACAAAGACAGTCAGTCTTACATCCTATCTCTCGACAGAAACGTCCACCAGCACACACACTTTATACGAGACATTATAAAGTACACTCATGACAAAGACAGTCAGTCTTCCATCCTATCTCTCGACAGAAACATCCACCAGCACACACACTTTATACGAGACATTATAAAGTACACTCATGACAAAGACAGCCAGTCTTCCATCCTATCTCTCGACAGAAACATCCACCAGCACACACACTTTATACGAGACATTATAAAGTACACTCATGACAAAGACAGTCAGTCTTCCATCCTATCTCTCGACAGAAACGTCCACCAGCACACACACTCTATACGAGACATTATAAAGTACACTCATGACAAAGACAGCCAGTCTTCCATCCTATCTCTCGACAGAAACGTCCACCAGCACACACACTTTATACGAGACATTATAAAGTACACTCATGACAAAGACAGCCAGTCTTCCATCCTATCTCTCGACAGAAACGTCCACCAGCACACACACTTTATACGAGACATTATAAAGTACACTCATGACAAAGACAGTCAGTCTTCCATCCTATCTCTCGACAGAAACGTCCACCAGCACACACACTTTATACGAGACATTATAAAGTACACTCATGACAAAGACAGCCAGTCTTCCATCCTATCTCTCGACCAAGAAAAAGTCTTCTAGAGAAGCTCATTCCTACCCCCCTACCCCCCACAAAACACTACTGAACAACAACATAGGAGGACGCTTCATACAGTGGATACACATCTTTTATTCTAGACCTCAAAGTAAAGTTCTAGTGAACCATTCGTTCACAGAGATAATCAGGCTAACTAGATCGGTTCGACAGGGGTGTCCCCTCTCTCTTCTACTTTACGCGCTGACCATAGAACCGTTCCTTGAGAGTATCAGACGAGACAGTTCCATAAAGGGCACATTCATGTCAGGGAAAGGAGAGCAGAAATTGTTAGCGCATGCTGACGTCACTGTCTTCTTTCCATCAAACACTAGATCAATAGACAGCATCCTCAATACATTCACAGAATTTGGACAATTTAAAAAAAAAAAGAATCAGAAAAAAGTGGTATGGCAACACTCAGGTCTGGAGTACAGGATGTTGATGCATCGTCGAAAGTTGTCTCCCATATTGCAGTTGTGCAGCGTTTTCTGTAAGTAGGAGTGTACAACGCCCTGTCAAAAGCCATTTCCTGGTCCAAGGACAGAATCGATGAAGGTATGTTTATTGTATGTGTGTAGGTGATGATGTATCGTATGAAGTGGTTGTTTTTATTTTAGCCTTGGATGCTGCATTGCTGGTCTTCGGGGACGAGTGAGAATATGAACGGCTTTAGCTTATTCGTCAGGGACTTTGTCAGTATTTTATAGTCTACGTTGAGCAGCGATATCGGTCTATAGTTTGTTACTTGTGTCTTCTCTATATTGTTCTTCAGGAGTAAGGAGATGTATGACACGCTGATCCTCGGAGGTAGATGTCCTTTGTGGAAGGAATCCTTAAAAACCTTCAGCAGGAGTGTTCCTATGAAGGGGGAAAATGTTTATAGAACTCCGCAATGAGTCTGTCTGTTCCAGGCGTTTTATCCTTATGCGAGATTTTGGAGAATTATCTTTCTTTTATATTTCTTATAACATTCGTTTTTTCTTCTCTCGTATACATAAGTTAAGGGTGAACACTACATTTGTTTTAACAATTCTGAGGTTTGTTTTTGTGCTGAGTAATTTTGATTTCCATTTCTCGAAAGTCATTGATGCCTTTACTCTTCCGATTCTAAAGTATGTATTTGTGTCTTCTTCTTGATCTATGCAGCTTCTGATTATATCTAGTGATTTATTTCATTAAATGCTATTTCTTTCAGGTTCATTTTTTTCTACATTTATTTAATTTTCGTGGTTTATTACAAGTCATATTATGTAAGTCTTTAGTACGAACTGGCTTCACCGAAGTCAGGGCATTCCCATATCTGCTCCGCCGCCCGTTCCAGCAACCATAGAAATGTTCATCCACTGATGGTTCATCGTGTTGGGTTCCTTCGTGCCTTCGTCCTTCATGACGCCGTGTTCCACCATTCTTTTGATCCATGGGTTATCCTCAGCTTTCTTGTAGCCATCATGTGACAGGTGTTCTTTTTAAAGTCATCATTATGTGATACATGTCAATTTTCTAATATTTCTTGCGTAATTGCAGACCCTGCCAACTTCTCGGTTATTTCATTGCCACGAACATCCGAGTGTCCAGGGCAGTATATCCAAGCTTGGTTGCTAACAGGAGACATGTGAAATAGGTGCACCCACTGCCTGTGGAGTGTGTTCTTGTCAATCCGACGAAACATCCTTAGTCAGTCAGATCAATCACGAAGACAACATGTGTTGTTGGTCTCTTAACCAGTTAAGTGATAGCTCCCGTCAAGCCACAATCTCCATAAATGTTCTGGAGGACTTGTGGGCTTCTGGACCTTTATATATCATCTTTCCATTAGATTACACAACAAAATACCAACCACTCTGAACATCTCTTGTGACCAAGCCATCAGTGTAGATGATCAGGTCTCGAACTTGGGAGTAAAGCAGCAGAAAATATTCTGCGACCAATTGATGATATGACATTTGTTTTTTTTTCTTATACTGTTTTCACATAACTACAGATAAGAATTATTGTGTCTACAAACGTCAAGATTCTCTATATGAGACAAGTAACTATTCAATGCCTTTGGAACCTGTAAAGCATCACTGCTGTATGAAGTCGATGGCAGTTCCATAAAACAAGGGAGATGAAGTACATTCTTGCTTCAACCCTTTCTGAAACCATTCACTAAGTCCTGCCTCTGAGTGAACTGTACAAGAGAAAGTATCATACAGAACTTTGCTTACGTTTGATATGGACTGTGTTTTAATTAACATGAATTCTCCTTTGTCAAAGTTTTAGTTGCAAGCACTGTATTAACGGTCTTAAATATACAACGATTAAAGTTTAGTTTGAGGTAATGTATTAACTGTCTTAAATATACAATGATTAAAGTTTAGTTTGAGGTAATGTATTAACTGTCTTAAATTTACAACGATTAAAGTTTAGTTTGAGGTAATGTATTAACTGTCTTAAATTTACAATGATTAAAGTTTAGTTTCAGGTAATGTATTAACTGTCTTAAATTTACAACGATTAAAGTTTAGTTTGAGGTAATGTATTAACTGTCTTAAATTTACAATGATTAAAGTTTAGTTTGAGGTAATGTATTAACTGTCTTAAATTTACAATGATTAAAGTTTAGTTTGAGGTAATGTATTAACGGTCTTAAATTTACAACGATTAAAGTTTAGTTTGAGGTAATGTATTAACGGTCTTAAATTTACAACGATTAAAGTTTAGTTTGAGGTAATGTATTAACTGTCTTAAATTTACAACGATTAAAGTTTAGTTTGAGGTAATGTATTAACGGTCTTAAATTTACAAGGATTAAAGTTTAGTTTGAGGTAATGTATTAACTGTCTTAAATTTACAACGATTAAAGTTTAGTTTGAGGTAATGTATTAACTGTCTTAAATTTACAATGATTAAAGTTTAGTTTGAGGTAATGTATTAACTGTCTTAAATTTACAACGATTAAAGTTTAGTTTGAGGTAATGTATTAACTGTCTTAAATTTACAATGATTAAAGTTTAGTTTCAGGTAATGTATTAACTGTCTTAAATTTACAATAATTAAAGTTTAGTTTGAGGTAATGTATTAACCCAGGTAAATTTTCAAAGATTAAAAAGTTTAGTTTGAAGTACGGCATTAATGGTCTTAAATTTTCAAAGATTAAAGTTTACTTAAAGTACTGCATTAATAATCTTACATTTCCAAAGATTAAAGTTTAGTTTGATGTACTCTATGACTGTTTTACATTTCCAAAGGTTAAAGTTTAACTTACAAATACTGTATTAAATATATTAAGTTTTCCTCCATTAAAATTTAGCCGTTATAATAAATGTCTTACATTTGACTTAGCACGAGTTTAGTTGCAAGTACTCTATTAATTTAACTATCTCAAACATAGTCCTATATTTAAGGTAGGCATATTAGAGAGAAAGATCACAACATGTGAAATGTCACAACCATTACTGGTTACTGTAAAATACAGAATAAGAAATGGTGAAATTCAGGTGAACTGTTGAAATCACAACTAGCACTAAATGCATAGAGACACAAAAAAATGTTGGATTATATGCATTAAATCACTGAACCAGTCACTTGCTGTGTACCTGCAAGAGTTTATAGACTGGTTTCAAGGCAGACCAAAAGTCATACAGATAGACAATGTCACAGAAAACCTAGCAGCAGTAAAGGTTAATAACTGTCAAATACAATACACTTAGACTCAGGACAAAAATATGGCAGCTCCTCACAATTCTTGGTGGTGCATGTGCATAAGTCATTAAGTAATCTTTTAATTTAATAAAATGTATTTTTGTGTAAGGTTATGCCAGCCATTACTAAAAGCTTTATTGTTTCAGCTGAAGGCCTTCTTGGCTGAAATGTTCTACTTTTGGTTTGTTTCTCACCATTTAAAGCAATTACCATACCACTTTTTACTTTTTTTTTTATTTTCATTATTATAATCAGCTTTACATCAGCTTCAAATTTATAAGCATCTTGATGCCTTTACCCAGGAACTAGTCTAATCTGGACAAATGGTTAG
This sequence comes from Megaustenia siamemsis, assembly GCA_032433765.1. NCBI lineage: Eukaryota > Metazoa > Mollusca > Gastropoda > Stylommatophora > Ariophantidae > Megaustenia > Megaustenia siamemsis. The sequence goes on from JAVIAB010000104.1 coordinate 16,468,105, forward strand.
GGAAGACAATCCAGTACTGAAAAATGAGGCGCTGAAGTGTTGGGCCAAAAGTGGAAATATCAGAATTTTACTCCAAACCAGAACACAATATAACCACACTCACTTAACTTTCTTTTAGAGGTGGATGTAGAAGAGGCATACTCTTTTAGTCATCACATGATTACAAGCATTACCAACATTGAGGAGTGGAGTAAAGTGACATCACAATACAACCACACTCACTTAACTTTCTTTTAGGGGTGGATGTAGAAGAGGCATACTCTTTTAGTCATCTCATGATTAGAAGCATTACCAACATTGAGGAGTGGAGTAAAGTGACATCACAATACAACCACACTCACTTAACTTTCTTTTAGGGGTGGATGTAGAAGAGGCATACTCTTTTAGTCATCACATGATTACAAGCATTACCAACATTGAGGAGTGGAGTAAAGAGGCATCACTCTCTTGATCACATTGTATATATCTTCTTCTTTATGCCATTACTTCCCTCACTACATGTCACATATCTATTTTATTCAGCTGAGATGACTGATGAACCCAATCTCAAACCCTGGGCTCTTTGTGTAAAAAGAGCCAATTTCACCTTTAACAAGTAGACCTACTTTGCACCTGATATATATGCTTTTGTGTAATAAAGAAATAAATTAACAACAATAGTTATTACAAATTAATTAAACAGATTCTTTATTTCTTAGAGCATTAGTAACAATACAGAACATCACATCTGACAAGAGTGCTAACTGGTTGTCAGATGTCAGTAACAAATAATTGCTTTTGTTAAATTATATATTTGCACTTGATAAAAATACACAGATTTTGTTTACTTTCAAAATTAAATATGTCTAAAAGTTTTGATAGCCTTTTACAAAATTCCTTGCAAACAATTGCATAGGATGACAAATAAATAAAATCATATATAATGTGACATAATAGCATGAAGGAAGCTATTCAACAATAAAGTTCATGAACAAGAATTGTGGGCCTCATTGATTGCCCATGTCAAGGCATGAACAATTAATTGAACAAAATCAAATATACAGCACAGCTTCACTGGATATTAAAGTACTTTTATATTTTAAATTGCACAGCTGCTAGTTGCTATATCAAAGTGGTATTTTGGTTCTAATCTTTGAAATTTAACAGCATTTATGTATGAAGATGTCCTGATACTAGTACATTCTCCTTATTCTTATAAAAGATATTTTATGTGAGTGGTTTCAGTTTGTGACATCACATACAAAATGTAAAATGTTTAGCTGATGTAAATATTTGTGTGTGAATGATATTTTAGGAGTTAATGCTTGTAACAAAAAGATCAAAGATTGGTAAATCTGAGAGTTTTGGGGGATGCAATGTTCAATTTGTAATGAGAAAAGTATTTAAATTTTAAGATATGACTTCTTCATCATTTTGAATGTATAACAGAATAAATGTATATTAACTTCTACCAAAAACCAAAAATGAGCAAATTAACTAAAGTGTCAGTGATAAACAACTGTCTATGATGTTGAATATTCTTTCATGAAAAATTGTAGTAGTTTTTTATAAGTTTGTGAATGGTAAAGTTGTAGGATGACATTAATGGCTGTTACAAATTTATTCAATAATTTAACAAATTGTCTTTTCTAAAAACAAAGATATATTTTGTACAAGTGGGTAAAAATGTAATTTACAAATAAATAGAATAAAACAATCCTTAAAAGTGTAACCACTTGCAAAACTGTATGTCAGCAAATTTTGGATAGGTTTTGGTGGATATTGAGTTATTAGCGGGTCATCATCATTGTGTTCCGAACATGTCCATAGGTGCTTAGATCCCCTCCTCAGCAAGTCTCAGAATGTCCAGCGAATGACGTCTCCAGTTCTGTGTTGGTTGATTAGTCTTCTTATATGCCCACTAAGTTTCTCTTTTCTGGCAATGCCCATCTTAACTCCCACTTCTTTTATCCGAAGGAGTGATGTGGACTCATGGTTGTCGAAGTCCTGTGTCCTTCCCAGAAGGCATTGAGAATGTTCACCCAATCCATTGGTTGACCATCATAAACAATAGCACAGCTAGCCAATCTGTCCACTCTTTCATTTCCCTGTACAGAAATGCATGTTCCCCGCATGTTCTGGGACATAGACAAAGGTGATCTTACATACGTATTTTTTACTTCCGTAATGACTCTACCCATTGCATACATACAGATCCCACCTCCACTTTTCGTATCATGCTCATCAAATCACTCAGTATACAGGCGTGGGTGTAGTCTTGTGACTCTAACCAGATGAATGCCTTGGTCACTGCCATCACCTCTATCGTCATGCTACTCATGGTCATAATGTATGCACCACTGTTTTCCTTGACTATTCTGCCTGCTGAGCATGCTGTAAATGCCCATGCACTCTTTGGTGTCGTCTTACAGATCCGTCTGTATAGATGACTGTATCTTTCTCATTGGTGTTATCCCAGATGAGCACCATTGACCTTCATTTTGACCACGATTGAGTCCGGTTCCCTACATTTCCTGTCAAGTGTGACAATACACGAGAATGTCCCCTTGAATGACATAGGCACCGGTATCCACTCCATGCCAGCATTGATATTGGTAAGCCCATACACCTGTTTCCCCTTGACGCTGAAAGGCAGATGAGGAAGGAAAGAAGAAGATACACCTGTTTGATGACACCTGCTCGGCACACCCATGATTTGCCTCTTTTTTAACCTGACACCCTTTCCTGTGTTGTTTTGATGGTTAAGTATGGCAGATGTTGTTTTTATGGATTCAGATGCCTGTGAGCTGATGCCCTTTGGCACATTGCCATGTAATGATATCTGCAGGTATTTCTGAGTTGCCTTGTAGCTCCATATAAGGTGTTCATTTATCCGGTCTTTGAGGAAGTAGAGTTGATCTGATATCAGTTGAGCTGTGGATGTCTGGGAAATGAAAGTAGATCAACCACCAATAGAGAAATAGGAGTTAAAAAAGCACAGAACTAGGCTACAATACAAATTCAGCTTGTGGGTACAGTAAAGCTGGTGATGGGCAGAGTCAAATATTGTATGTTTGATCTTAGCCATTGGTTCTTAGATCCTGGTGATGAAATGACTAGAGTGAATTTTTATTTTCAGATTCTTACTGGAAAGGGTACATCTTGTCTGTCCTAGAAGGTAATACAATGCAATAAGTCTTCTATATCAAAGTTCCAATCACCATAGACATACACTGTTGCTATATAACTCAATAGAAATAATACAGTGATGTTTTTTATCTATTTTGAGTTGCTGATCCTGCAAAAAACTATGTGGTCTATAAGTTATTTCTCCACATTTATTCACTTTTGGACATGACAAACAAATCCCAGCTTGCAACAAATGAGTTAAGTAGAAAAACCATAAAAATACATAGTGTCTATATAAAAAAAGATTACATATTCATTTTCTAATCATCCAATATTTTAATAAATAATTCAATAACTATATTTCTCTCTGTATTTTATCTCCCCACTCCCTCCCCGGGCTTATATCTCTCTTTCTTCCCCTGTATCTGTTTTTCTTTCAGTCTCTCAATAAATGTATGACACTCATTTAAATTAAAAAATTGTTAACTAATCAGGGGTTCACCTTGAGATCATTATAGATATTTCATTTCTATATCTGCCTCATCACACCTTGATTCAATCCTTCAACAAATATAACATACAAATTCTGCATCATTATTACAATAAATTTATATGTTACAAGTAAGAGATGTTCACAATAACATCAACTTAAATATCAAATTGCATTTTTAAATTTGTGTCCCGTTGTTTCAGACTCTGACTTTCAACACAGAAATATTGAGAAATGGTTGAGGTGCTCTTTTAACACTGTAGAAGATCACCCTAAATATTTTACTTTCATTTGCCTCAAACATTTCTCTGTGGGGTTGATTTTCAATGTCTCTTCATATTAAAACAAAAGCAATAGCAAAAACAAAAAGAAGCAGGAAGTGGTAGATGTGGAAGATGGCATGATCTTTGTTTTAGAAACATTCCGCCATACATTTTGAATGTGGTTGTTCAGATGCATCATTCTTCATCAGCAATGTTATTAAATATTACATTAGATTTATAACTGATAATCCTCTTTCAATGTATTTAATTTACTTTATTTAAATATCTTTTTTATGAAAATATGACTACAAAAGAAAGATTTAAAACCACTGGAATGAACCATCACTGAAGAATGCTGAATGTAACAAAAAGGTATGACATGCCGTTTGTCTGTCAAGTTGGTGTATGGGTGTCTGTTAGGCTGTTGTGTGGGTGTCTATCAGGTTTGAATATCTTTGTCTGTCAGGATGGTGTATGTTTGTCTGTCAGTTTGGTATATGTTTGTCTGTCAGGTTGTTATATGTTTGTCAGTTTTGTATATGTTTTTTCTGTCCGGTTGGTGTATGTTTGTCTGTCAGTTTGGTTTATGTTTGTCTGTTAGTTTGGTATATGTTTGTCTGTCCGGTTGGTGTATGTTTTGTCTGTCAGGTTGGTGTATGTTTGTCTGTCAGATGGTGTATGTTTGTCTGCCATGTTGGTATATGTTTGTTTATCAGGTTAGTATATGTTTGTCTGTCAGGTTGGTGTATTTTTGTCTTACATCCTAACCCTCCCTCACCCTATCCTACCTTACCTCCTAACACTCCCTCTCCCTATTCTACGCTAACTTACCTCCTAACACTCCATCCCCCTATTCTACGCTACCTTACCTCCTAACACTCCATCCATCTATTCTACGCTACCTTACCTCCTAACGCCCCCTTCCCCTATGCTACCGTACCCCCTAACCCTCCTTCCCCGCTACTCTACTTTATCCCCTAACCCTGCTTCTCCGCTACTCTACTTTATCCCCTAACCCTCCTTCCTCGTACTCTACTTTATCCCCTAACACTCCTTCCCCCTACTCTACCCTACATTACCCCTAAACCTCCCTACGCCCTACTCTACTTTGTCCCCTAACCCTCCTTCCCCCTACTCTACTTTATCCCCTAACCCTCCTTCCCCGCTACTCTACTTTATCCCCTAACCCTCCTTCCTCCTATTCTACTTTATTCCCTAACCCTCCTTCCCCGCTACTCTACTTTATTCCCTAACCCTCCTTCCTCCTACTCTACTTTATCCCCTAACCCTCCTTCCCCGCTACTCTACTTTATCCCCTAACCCTCCTTCCCCGCTACTCTACTTTGTCCCCTAACCCTCCTTCCCCGCTACTCTACTTTATCCCCTAACCCTCCTTCCCCGCTACTCTACTTTATTCCCTAACCCTCCTTCCTCCTACTCTACTTTCTCCCCTAACCCTCCTTCCCCGCTACTCTACTTTATCCCCAAACCCTCCTTCCCACCTACTCTACTTTATCCCCTAACCCTCCTTCCCGCTACTCTACTTTGTCCCCTAACCCTCCTTCCCAGCTACTCTACTTTATCCCCTAACCCTCCTTCCCCGCTACTCTACTTTATTCCCTAACCCTCCTTCCTCCTACTCTACTTTATTCCCTAACCCTCCTTCCTCCTACTCTACTTTATCCCCTAACCCTCCTTCCCCGCTACTCTACTTTATCCCCTAACCCTCCTTCCCACCTACTCTACTTTATTCCCTAACCCTCCTTCCTCCTACTCTACTTTATTCCCTAACCCTCCTTCCTCCTACTCTACTTTATTCCCTAACCCTCCTTCCCAGCTACTTTATCTTATCCCCTAACCCTCCTTCCTCCTACTCTACTTTATTCCCTAACCCTCCTTCCTCCTACTCTACTTTATTCCCTAACCCTCCTTCCTCCTACTCTACTTTATTCCCTAACCCTCCTTCCCAGCTACTCTACTTTATCCCCTAACCCTCCTTCCCACCTACTCTACTTTATTCCCTAACCCTCCTTCCTCCTACTCTACTTTATTCCCTAACCCTCCTTCCTCCTACTCTACTTTATTCCCTAACCCTCCTTCCTCCTACTCTACTTTATTCCCTAACCCTCCTTCCTCCTACTCTACTTTATTCCCTAACCCTCCTTCCTCCTACTCTACTTTATTCCCTAACCCTCCTTCCTCCTACTCTACTTTATTCCCTAACCCTCCTTCCCAGCTACTCTACTTTATCCCCTAACCCTCCTTCCCCGCTACTCTACTTTATCCCCTAACCCTCCTTCCTCCTACTCTACTTTATCCCCTAACCCTCCTTCCTCCTACTCTACTTTATTCCCTAACCCTCCTTCCTCCTACTCTACTTTATCCCCTAACCCTCCTTCCTCCTACTCTACTTTATCCCCTAACCCTCCTTCCCCGCTACTCTACTTTATCCCTAACCCTCCTTCCTCCTACTCTACTTTATCCCCTAACCCTCCTTCCCCGCTACTCTACTTTATCCCCTAACCCTCCTTCCTCCTACTCTACTTTATCCCCTAACCCTCCTTCCCCGCTACTCTACTTTATCCCCTAACCCTCCTTCCTCCTACTCTATTTATCCCCTAACCCTCCTTCCCAGCTACTCTACTTTATTCCCTAACCCTCCTTCCCCCTACTCTACTTTATCCCCTAACCCTCCTTCCCCCACTCTACTTTATCCCCTAACCCTCCTTCCCCCTACTCTACTTTGTCCCCTAACCCTCCTTCCCCCTACTCTACTTTATCCTCTAACCCTCCTTCCCCCTACTCTACTTTATCCCCTAACCCTCCTTCCCCCTACTCTACTTTATCCCCTAACCCTCCTTCCCCCTACTCTACTTTATCCTCTAACCCTCCTTCCCCCTACTCTACTTTATCCCCTAACCCTCCTTCCCCCTACTCTACTTTATCCCCTAACCCTCCTTCCCCCTACTCTACTTTATCCCCTAACCCTCCTTCCCACCTACTCTACTTTATTCCCTAACCCTCCTTCCCACCTACTCTACTTTATTCCCTAACCCTCCTTCCTCCTACTCTACTTTATTCCCTAACCCTCCTTCCTCCTACTCTACTTTATTCCCTAACCCTCCTTCCTCCTACTCTACTTTATTCCCTAACCCTCCTTCCTCCTACTCTACTTTATTCCCTAACCCTCCTTCCTCCTACTCTACTTTATTCCCTAACCCTCCTTCCCAGCTACTCTACTTTATCCCCTAACCCTCCTTCCTCCTACTCTACTTTATTCCCTAACCCTCCTTCCTCCTACTCTACTTTATCCCCTAACCCTCCTTCCTCCTACTCTACTTTATTCCCTAACCCTCCTTCCTCCTACTCTACTTTATCCCCTAACCCTCCTTCCTCCTACTCTACTTTATCCCCTAACCCTCCTTCCTCCTACTCTACTTTATTCCCTAACCCTCCTTCCCCGCTACTCTACTTTATCCCCTAACCCTCCTTCCCCGCTACTCTACTTTATCCCCTAACCCTCCTTCCTCCTACTCTACTTTATCCCCTAACCCTCCTTCCCCGCTACTCTACTTTATTCCCTAACCCTCCTTCCTCCTACTCTACTTTATCCCCTAACCCTCCTTCCCAGCTACTCTACTTTATCCCCTAACCCTCCTTCCCCCCTACTCTACTTTGTCCCCTAACCCTCCTTCCCCCACTCTACTTTATCCCCTAACCCTCCTTCCCCCTACTCTACTTTATCCCCTAACCCTCCTTCCCCCTACTCTACTTTATCCTCTAACTCTCCTTCCCCCTACTCTACTTTATCCCCTAACCCTCCTTCTCCCTACTCTACTTTATCCCCTAACCCTCCTTCCCCACTACTCTACTTTATTCCCTAACCCTCCTTCCCCCTACTCTACTTTATCCCCTAACCCTCCTTCCCCCACTCTACTTTATCCCCTAACCCTCCTTCCCCCCTACTCTACTTTGTCCCCTAACCCTCCTTCCCCCACTCTACTTTATCCTCTAACCCTCCTTCCCCCTACTCTACTTTATCCCCTAACCCTCCTTCCCCCTACTCTACTTTATCCTCTAACCCTCCTTCCCCCTACTCTACTTTATCCCCTAACCCTCCTTCCCCCTACTCTACTTTATCCCCTAACCCTCCTTCCCCCTACTCTACTTTATCCCCTAACCCTCCTTCCCCCTACTCTACTTTATCCCCTAACCCTCCTTCCCCTACTCTACTTTATTCCCTAACCCTCCTTCCCACCTACTCTACTTTATTCCCTAACCCTCCTTCCCACCTACTCTACTTTATTCCCTAACCCTCCTTCCTCCTACTCTACTTTATTCCCTAACCCTCCTTCCTCCTACTCTACTTTATTCCCTAACCCTCCTTCCTCCTACTCTACTTTATTCCCTAACCCTCCTTCCTCCTACTCTACTTTATTCCCTAACCCTCCTTCCTCCTACTCTACTTTATTCCCTAACCCTCCTTCCTCCTACTCTACTTTATTCCCTAACCCTCCTTCCCAGCTACTCTACTTTATCCCCTAACCCTCCTTCCCCGCTACTCTACTTTATCCCCTAACCCTCCTTCCTCCTACTCTACTTTATCCCCTAACCCTCCTTCCTCCTACTCTACTTTATTCCCTAACCCTCCTTCCCCCTACTCTACTTTATCCCCTAACCCTCCTTCCTCCTACTCTACTTTATTCCCTAACCCTCCTTCCCCCTACTCTACTTTATCCCCTAACCCTCCTTCCTCCTACTCTACTTTATCCCCTAACCCTCCTTCCTCCTACTCTACTTTATTCCCTAACCCTCCTTCCTCCTACTCTACTTTATCCCCTAACCCTCCTTCCCCGCTACTCTACTTTATCCCCTAACCCTCCTTCCCCGCTACTCTACTTTATCCCCTAACCCTCCTTCCCCGCTACTCTACTTTATTCCCTAACCCTCCTTCCTCCTACTCTACTTTATCCCCTAACCCTCCTTCCCCGCTACTCTACTTTATTCCCTAACCCTCCTTCCTCCTACTCTACTTTATCCCCTAACCCTCCTTCCCAGCTACTCTACTTTATCCCCTAACCCTCCTTCCCCCCTACTCTACTTTGTCCCCTAACCCTCCTTCCCCCACTCTACTTTATCCCCTAACCCTCCTTCCCCCTACTCTACTTTATCCCCTAACCCTCCTTCCCCCTACTCTACTTTATCCTCTAACCCTCCTTCCCCCTACTCTACTTTATCCCCTAACCCTCCTTCCCCCTACTCTACTTTATCCCCTAACCCTCCTTCCCCCTACTCTACTTTATTCCCTAACCCTCCTTCCCCCTACTCTACTTTATCCCCTAACCCTCCTTCCTCCTACTCTACTTTATCCCCTAACCCTCCTTCCTCCTACTCTACTTTATTCCCTAACCCTCCTTCCTCCTACTCTACTTTATCCCCTAACCCTCCTTCCCCGCTACTCTACTTTATCCCCTAACCCTCCTTCCCCGCTACTCTACTTTATCCCCTAACCCTCCTTCCCCGCTACTCTACTTTATTCCCTAACCCTCCTTCCTCCTACTCTACTTTATCCCCTAACCCTCCTTCCCCGCTACTCTACTTTATTCCCTAACCCTCCTTCCTCCTACTCTACTTTATCCCCTAACCCTCCTTCCCCCTACTCTACTTTATCCCCTAACCCTCCTTCCCCCCTACTCTACTTTGTCCCCTAACCCTCCTTCCTCCTACTCTACTTTATTCCCTAACCCTCCTTCCTCCTACTCTACTTTATCCCCTAACCCTCCTTCCCCGCTACTCTACTTTATCCCCTAACCCTCCTTCCCCGCTACTCTACTTTATCCCCTAACCCTCCTTCCCCGCTACTCTACTTTATTCCCTAACCCTCCTTCCTCCTACTCTACTTTATCCCCTAACCCTCCTTCCCCGCTACTCTACTTTATTCCCTAACCCTCCTTCCTCCTACTCTACTTTATCCCCTAACCCTCCTTCCCAGCTACTCTACTTTATCCCCTAACCCTCCTTCCCCCCTACTCTACTTTGTCCCCTAACCCTCCTTCCCCCACTCTACTTTATCCCCTAACCCTCCTTCCCGCTACTCTACTTTATTCCCTAACCCTCCTTCCTCCTACTCTACTTTATCCCCTAACCCTCCTTCCCAGCTACTCTACTTTATCCCTAACCCTCCTTCCCCCCTACTCTACTTTGTCCCCTAACCCTCCTTCCCCCACTCTACTTTATCCCCTAACCCTCCTTCCCCCTACTCTACTTTATCCCCTAACCCTCCTTCCCCCTACTCTACTTTATCCTCTAACCCTCCTTCCCCCTACTCTACTTTATCCCCTAACCCTCCTTCCCCCTACTCTACTTTATCCCCTAACCCTCCTTCCCCCTACTCTACTTTATCCTCTAACCCTCCTTCCCCCTACTCTACTTTATCCCCTAACCCTCCTTCCCCCTACTCTACTTTATCCCCTAACCCTCCTTCCCCCTACTCTACTTTATCCTCTAACCCTCCTTCCCCCTACTCTACTTTATCCCCTAACCCTCCTTCCCCCTACTCTACTTTATCCCCTAACCCTCCTTCCCCCTACTCTACTTTATCCCCTAACCCTCGTTCCCCGCTACTCTACTTTATCCCTAACCCTCCTTCCCCGCTACTCTACTTTATCCCCTAACCCTCGTTCCCCGCTACTCTACTTTATTCCCTAACCCTCCTTCCCCGCTACTCTACTTTATCCCCTAACCCTCCTTCCCCCTACTCTACTTTATCCCCTAACCCTCGTTCCCCGCTACTCTACTTTATTCCCTAACCCTCCTTCCTCCTACTCTACTTTATTCCCTAACCCTCCTTCCTCCTACTCTACTTTATCCCCTAACCCTCCTTCCCCCTACTCTACTTTGTCCCCTAACCCTCCTTCCCCCACTCTACTTTATCCCCTAAACCTCCTTCCCCCTACTCTACTTTATCCCCTAACCCTCCTTCCCCCTACTCTACTTTATCCTCTAACCCTCCTTCCCCCTACTCTACTTTATCCTCTAACCCTCCTTCCATCTACTCTACTTTATCCTCTAACCCTCCTTCCCCCTACTCTACTTTATCCTCTAACCCTCCTTCCCCCTACTCTATTTTTTCCCTTAACCCTCCTTCCCCATACTCTGGGAGAGGGTTTAGGGGAGAAGGTAGGGTAAAGTAGGAGGGGTGGATTATGGGAGAGGGAGGTTTATCCTCACTCCCTCCCCCTGAGTGTTAGTAGATGAAGCAGCGTAGAATAAGGGGAGGGAGTGTTAGTAGGTAAGGTAGCTTAGAATAGGGGGAGGGAGTTTTAGTAGGTAAGGTAGCGTAGAATAGGGGGAGGGAGTGTTAGTAGGTAAGGTAGCTTAGAATAGGGGGAGGGAGTTTTAGTAGGTAAGGTAGCGTAGAATAGGGGGAGGGAGTTTTAGTAGGTAAGGTAGCGTAGAATAGGGGGAGGGAGTGTTAGTAGGTAAGGTAGCGTAGAATAGGGGGAGGGAGTGTTAGGAGGTAAGGTAGCGTAGAATAGGGGGAGAGATTGTTAGTAGGTAAGGTAGCGTAGAATAAGGGGAGGGAGCGTTAGGGTGTAATGTAGGATAGGAGAAGGAAGGGTTAAGGGGTAAGGTAGGATAGGGGAAGGGAGGGTTAGGGGGTAAGGTAATTTATGTGGATGGAGGATCAGGGGGGTAAGGTAGAATAGAGGGAATTGGGGGCGTTATGGAATAAGTAATAAAATAATGCAGAAAGGGGTAGGGTGGGTTAGAGGGTAAGGTAGGGTAGAGTAGGAGTGAGGGACGGTAAGGAGGTAAGGTGGGGTATTGGGGAGGGTGGGTTAAGGGGGTAAGGTAGGGTTGAGTATTGGAAAGTGAGTGTTAAGGGTATGGGAGGATTAAGGAGTATGGTAGGGTCGAGGGAGGGTTGAGTGGTAAGTTAGGGTAGGGGAGCAATGTTAGGGGGTAAGGTAGGGTAGGGGGAGGGAGGGTTTTAGGGTAAGGAATGTTAGGGGGAGGGAGGGTTTTGTGGTAAGGTAGGGTAGAGTAGAGCGAGAGTGTGTTGGTTTGTAAGGTATGGTAAGGAGGTAGGAGGGTTACGGGGTAAGGTAGAGTGGTGGGAGGGAACTGTTAGGGGTAAGGTAGAGTAGGGGGGAGGGTTAGGGGTTAGGTAGGGTAGAGTATTGGAAAGTGAGGTTTAAGTGTAAGGGAGGCTTAGGGAGTATGGTAAGGTAGAGTAGGGGGAGGGTGGGTTCAATGGTAAGTTTGGATATGGGAGCGAGGGTTAGGGGGTAAGGTATGGTAGGGGGATTGGGAGGGAGGGTTTTGGTGTAAGGTAGGGTAGTGGGAGGGTCGGTTGGTAGCTAAGGTAGGGATAGGGGTAGGGATGGTTAATGGGTAAGGTAGAGTTAGCGGGGATGGATGGTTAGGGGTAAGGTAGAGATGGGGAGGGAGGGTTAGGGGATATGGTAGGGTTGTGAAGGGAGGATTAGGGGGTAAGGGAGGGTAGAGTAGAGGGGAGGAATGGTTAGGTTCTGTCTCTTTGTCCAGTAACAACTTCTTACATTGGTGTCCTAAAGACTGGTTGGCTGCAGAGCTAAGTCCACAGGGCAGGCCTCAGTCACCGCTGTATCGAAGCTAATAACTAAACTAAAAAAACAACAAAAGCCAGGTTGTTAAATTTCAGTTTTATTTTCAACCCGCTGATATTTCGAGACTTTGGTATATAATGTACATCGCGGACGTCCAAGAAAGCTTCCTATACTAAAACTAGAGGAACGTTTTTACTTTGTTGTTGACTTGAACGCCACGAGGACAGGGTTCACTTTTGCTCAGAGTTAGTCTAGTTTAAGACTATGTTACACTTTAAGATATGAGCCATGGCTGGCAAGGAAATACACCAAGATATGAGCCATGGCCGGCACAGACACACACCAAGATATGAGCCATGGCCGGCACAGACACACACCAAGATATGAGCCATAAATGGCTCATTTCTTAGCTTGTGTGTGTGTGTTGTTTTGGCTCATGTCTTTGTATGTGTTCGTGTTAATCATGTCTCATATCGGTTTGTGTGTCTGTGTTTAGTCATATCTCATATCTTGGTGTGTGTCTGTGTTGGTCATGTGTCATATCTTTGTGTGCATGTCTATGTTAGTCATGTCTCATATCTTTCTGTGCATGTCTATGTTAGTCATGTCTCATATCTCTGTGCGCATGTCTATGTTAGTCATGTCTCATATCTTAATGAAATGTATGTCTGTGTTAGTCATTTCTCATATCTTTTTGTGTTTGTGCTTAGTCATATCTCAAATCTTTGTGTGTGCATGTTTATGTTAGTCATGTCTCATATTTTTGTGTGTGCATGACTGTGTTAGTCATATCTCATATTTTAGTGTGTGTGTGTCTGTGTTAGCCATATCTCATATTTTAGAGTGTGTCTGTGTTAGTCACATCTTATTTCATAGTGTGTGTGTGTGTGTTAGTCATATCGCATATCTTGGTGTGTGTCAGTGTTAGTCATGCCTCATATCGCTGTGTGCATGTCAGTGTTAGTCACATCTCATATCTTTGTGTGTGCATGTCTGTGTTAGTCACCTCTAGTGACTCGAGCAGATGGTGCTCGTAAACCTGGGAGGGCCGACCATCTAAGGGCAGAATCCCCCTACAGAAAAGACAATCTGCTGCCTTGCAGGAAGATTGGGGGCAATCAAAGGCAAAGGAATGCAAACCTGAATAAAATGCTGGCTGAAATCGAATGCAGTTGGCCACTGGCGCAGAACACAGTGCAACGTTTAACGGGTGTTCAATCAGAGTGGATCTAACAGACTCTGATTTTGATGTTCCGTCTGTGGGGTCGATCAATTCACTTAAACAGACAGCTGTCTTCAAGTGAGAGTCTGGAATACTACTCTGCTTGAGTCTATATCGCAGAGAGAGAGAGAGAGAGAGAGAGAGAGAGATTCACTATAAAAATATATGTATGAATAAAGTGGCTTTTGTTGAAATTGTGAACCCATGTTCTTTCTGTCTTATGTGGGAAGTTATAAAGCGTATTGGTGTCTGATGAACTGGTAATGGGCTTATGATATGTTGGTATACAGGTATTTGACAGGTTGGTAGATGAGTATTTGACAGGATGGTATATGGCTATCTGACACGGTGGTAGATGAGTATCTGACAGGGTGGTATATGGCTATCTGACAGGTTGGTAGATGAGTATTTGACAGGGTGGTATATGGCCATCTGACAGGTTGGTAGATGAGTATTTGACAGGGTGGTATATGGCTATCTGACAGGTTGGTAGATGAGTATTTGACAGGGTGGTATATGGCTATCTGACAGGTTGGTAGATGAGTATTTGACAGGGTGGTATATGGCTATCTGTCAGGTTGGTAGATGAGTATTTGACAGGGTGGTATATGGCTATCTGTCAGGTTGGTAGATGAGTATTTGACAGGGTGGTATATGGCTATCTGACAGGTTGGTAGATGAGTATTTGACAGAGTGGTATACAGGTATCTGACAGGTTGGTTGATGAGTAGTTGACAGAGTGGTATACAAGTATCTGACAGGTAATTAGATGGGAATTTGACAGAGTGGTATACAGGTATTTGACAGGCTGGTAGATGAGTATTTGACAGAGTGGTATACAGGTATCTGACAGGTTGGTAGATGAGTATTTGACAGAGTGGTATATGGCCATCTGACAGGTTGGTAGATGAGTATTTGACAGGTTGGTAGATGAGTATTTGACAGAGTGGTATACAGGTATCTGACAGGTTGGTAGATGAGTATTTGACAGAGTGATATATGGCTATCTGCCTTTTTGGTAGATGAGTATTTGACAGGGAGGTATATGACCATCTGACAGGTTGGTAGATGTGTATTTGACAGGTTGGTAGATGAGTATTTAACAGAGTGGTATACAGGTATCTGACAGGTTGGTAGATGGGTATTTGACAGAGTGGTATACAGGTATCTGACAGGTTGGTAGATGAGTATTTGAGTGGTATACAGGTATCTGACAGGTTGGTAGATGAGTATTTGACAGAGTGGTATACATGTATCTGACAGGTTGGTAGATGAGTATTTGACAAAGTGGTATACAGGTATCTGACAGGTTGGTAGATGAGTATTTGACAGAGTGGTATACATGTATCTGACAGGTTGGTAGATGAGTATTTGACAGAGTGGTATACAGGTATATGACAGGTTGGTAGATGGGTTTTTGACAGAGTGGTATACAGGTATTTCACAGGCTGGTAGATGAGTATTTGACAGAGAGGTATACAGGTATCTGACAGGTTGGTAGATGAGTATTTGACAGAGTGGTATATGGCCATCTGACAGGTTGGTAGATAAGTATTTGACAGAGTGGTATATGGCCATCTGACAGGTTGGTAGATGAGTATTTGACAGAGTGGTATATGGCCATCTGACAGGTTGGTATATAAATATTTGACAGAGTGGTATATGGCCATCTGACAGGTTGGTAGATAAGTATTTGACAGAGTGGTATATGGCCATCTGACAGGTTGGTAGATGAGTATTTGACAGAGTGGTATATGGCCATCTGACAGGTTGGTAGATGGGTCTTTGACAGAATGGTATATTGGTATTTGACATGCTGGTGTATGACTATCTGACAGGTTGGTAGATGGATATTTGACAGGTTGGTAGATGGGTATTTAACAGATTGGTAGATGTGTATTTGACAGAGTGATATATGACTATCTGTCTTTTTGGTAGATGAGTATTTGACAGGGAGGTATATGGCCATCTGACAGGTTGGTAGATGGGTCTTTGACAGAATGGTATATTGGTATTTGACATGCTGGTGTATGACTATCTGACAGGTTGGTAGATGGATATTTGACAGGTTGGTAGATGGGTATTTAACAGATTGGTAGATGTGTATTTGACAGAGTGGTATATGGCTATCTGACAGGTTGGTAGATGGGTATTTGACACAGTGGCATATTGGTATTTGACATGCTGGTATATGGCTATCTGACAGGTTGGTAGATGGGTATTTGACAGAGTGGTAAATTGGTATTTGACAGAGTGGTATATGGCTATCTGACAGGTCCTAGATGGGTATTTGACAGAGTGGTATATTGGTATTTGACATGATGGTATATGGCTACCTGACAGGTTGGTAGATGGGTATTTGACAGAGTGGTATATTGGTATTTGACATGGTGGTATATGGCTTACTGACAGGTTTGTAGACGGGTATTTGACAGAGTGGTATATTGGTATTTGACAGGGTGGTATATGGCTATCTGACAGAGTGGTATATGCCTATCTGACAGGGTGGTATATGACTTTCTCACAGGTTTGTAGATGGGTATTTGACAGTGTGGTATATTGGTATTTGACATGGTGAAATATGGGTATCTGACAGGGTGGTATATTGGTATCTGGCAGGTTGATATTAAGAATATGTCATGTTTGTTATATAGGTATTTGATTGGTGTGTGGTAGTCTGTTAGATTTGTGTGTGGGTGTCTGTCAGGTTTGTGTGCGGGTGCCTGTCAGGTTAGTGTATGGGTGTGTGTCAGGTTGGTGTGTGGGTTTCTGTCAGGTTTTTATATGTTTGTCTGTCAGGTTGGTATATTTTTGTATGTCAGGTTGATGTATGGGTGTCTGTTAGTTTGGTTTGTGGGTGTCTGTTAGGTTGGTGTGTGGGTGTCTGTCAGGTTTGAATATCTTTGTCTGTCAGGATGGTGTATGTTTGTCTTTCAGGTTGGTATATGTTTGTATGTCAGTTTGGTATATGTTTGTCTATCAGGTTGGTATATGTTTGTCTGTCAGTTTGGTATATGTTTGTCCGATTGGTATATGTTCGTCTGTCAGCTTAGTATATGTTTGTCTGTTAGGTTGGTATATGTTGTCTGTCAGGTTGTTATATGTTTGTCTGTCAAATTGGTGTATGGGTGTCTGTTAGGTTGGTGTGTGGGTGTCAGTCAGGTTTGAATATCTTTGTATGTCAGGATGGTCTATGTTTGCCTGTCAGTTTGGTATATGTTTGTCTGTCAGCTATATGTTTGTCTGGCAGGTATATGTTTTTCTCTCCGGTTGGTGTATGTTTATCTGTCAGGTTGGTGTATGTTTGTCTGTCAGGTTGATGTATGTTTGTCAGGTTGGTGTATGTTTGTCAGGTTGGTATATGTTTGTCTGTCAGTTTGGTATATGTTTGTCTGTCCGGTTATTGTATGTTTGTCTGTCAGGTTGGTGTATGTTTGTCTGTCCGGTTATTGTATGTTTGTCTGTCAGGTTGGTGTATGTTTGTCTGTTAGGATGGTGTATGTTTGTCTGTCAGGATGGTGTATTTTTGTCTTACACCCTAACCCTCCCTCTCAGTTTCCTACCTTACACCCTAACCCTCCCTCCCCTATCCTACCTTATCCTCTAACCCTCCTTGCCCCATCCTACCATACCCCTAACCCTCCCTCCCCTATCCTACCTTATCCTCTAACCCTCCTTGCACCATCCTACCATACCTCCTAACAGTCCCTCCCCTTATTCTACGCTACCTTATCTCCAAACACTGACTCCCCCTATTCTACGCTACCTTACCTCCTAACACTCCCCCCCCCTATTCTACGCTACCTTACCTCCTAACACTCCCTCCCCCTATTCTACGCTACTTTACCTCCTAACACTCCCTCCCCCTATTCTACGCTACTTTACCTCCTAACACTCCCTCCCCCTATTCTACGCTGCCTTACCTCCTAAAACTCCCTCCCCCTATTCTACGCTACCTTACCTCCTAACACTCCCTCCCCCTATTCTACGCTACCTTACCTCCTAACACTCCATCCCCCTATTCTACGCTACCTTACCTCCTAACACTCCCTCCCCCTATTCTACGCTACCATACCTCCTAACACTCCCTCTCCCTATTCTACGCTACCTTACCTCCTAACACTCCCTCCCCTATTCTACGCTACCTTACCTCCTAACACTCCATCCCCCTATTCTACGCTACCTTACCTCCTAACAGTCCATCCACCTATTCTACGCTACCTTACCTCCTAACACTCCCTCCCCCTATTCTACGCTACATAACCTTCTAACACTCCCTCCCCCAATTCTACGCTACTTTACCTCCTAACACTCCATCCCCCTATTCTACGCTACTTGACCTCCTAACACTCCCTCCCCCTATTCTACGCTACCTTACCTCCTAACACTCCCTCCCCCTATTCTACGCTATATAACCTCCTAACACTCCCTCCCCCTATTCTACGCTACCTTACCTCCTAACACCCCATCCCCCTATTCTACGCTACCTGACCTCCTAACACTCCCTCCCCCTATTCTACGCTACCTTACCTCCTAACACTCCATCAACCCCTATTTTACGCTACCTTACCTCCTAACACTCCCTCCCCCTATTCTACGCTACCATACCTCCTAACACTCCCTCCCCCTATTCTACGTTACCTTACCTCCTAACACTCCCTCCCCCTATTCTACGCTACCTTACCTCCTAACACTCCATCCCCCTATTCTACGCTACCTGACCTCCTAACACTCCCCCCCCCTATTCTACGCTACCTTACCTCCTAACACTCCCTCCCCCTATTCTACGCTACTTTGCCTCCTAACACTCCCTCTCCCTATTCTACGCTACTTTACCTCCTAACACTCCCTCCCCCTATTCTACGCTGCCTTACCTCCTAACACTCCCTCCCCCTATTCTACGCTACCTTACCTCCTAACACTCCCTCCCCCTATTCTACGCTATCTTACCTCCTAACACTCCATCCCCCTATTCTACGCTACCTTACCTCCTAACACTCCCTCCCCCTATTCTACGCTACCATACCTCCTAACACTCCCTCTCCCTATTCTACGCTACCTTACCTCCTAACACTCCCTCCCCCTATTCTACGCTACCTTACCTCCTAACACTCCATCCCCTATTCTACGCTACCTTACCTCCTAACAATCCATCCACCTATTCTACGCTACCTTACCTCCTAACACTCCATCCCCCTATTCTACGCTACCTTACCTCCTAACAATCCATCCCCCTATTCTACGCTACCTTACCTCCTAACAATCCATCCCCCTATTCTACGCTACCTTACCTCCTAACAATCCATCCCCCTATTCTACGCTACCTTACCTCCTAACACTCCATCCCCCTATTCTACGCTACCTTACCTCCTAACACTCCATCCCCCTATTCTACGCTACCTTACCTCCTAACACTCCATCCCCCTATTCTACGCTAACTTACCTCCTAACAATCCATCCCGCCAATCTCAGCGTTGGTGAGGAGTGGATACCGGTGCCTACGTCATTCAAGGGGACTTTCTCATGTATTGTCACACTCGACAGGAAAAGTAGGGAACAGAACCCAGTCGTGGTTAATGCTGAGGTCAACGGTCTCATCTGCGATAACACCGATGAGAAAGATGCAGTCATCTATACAGACGGATCTGTAAGACGACACGAAAAAAGTGCATGGGCATTTACAGCACGTTCGGCAGGCAGAATAGCCAAGGAAGACAGTGGTGCATACGCCATGACCACGAATAGCATGACAATGGAGGTGATGGCAGTGACCAAGGCATTCAAATGGTTAGAGTCACAAGACTACACCCACGCATGTATACTGAGTGATTCGATGACCTTTACCTTTTAGGTCTTCAACAAACACTTTCCAAGTCGTTCTGTTTTTTGCAATTCTTTTAAGATCATTCCATGTCTTCCCCATCATCTTCATCTCTGCTTCAATCTGTCTTCTCCAAGAATTCCTTGGTCTTCCTCTTTGTCTTTTCCCCTGGGGATTCCAAAAAAGGGCCTGTTGTGTAATACTCTCAGTTGGTTTCCGTAGTGTGTGTCCTATCCATCGCCATCGTCTTCGCTGTATTTCTTTATCCACTGGTATTTGACCGGTACATTTCCATAATTCCACGTTAGTGACTTTGTCCTGCCATTTCCATCCTTTTATTCTGCGCAAGCATCCATTAATGAAAGTCTGTACCTTCGTGATTGTCAATTTTGTTATTCTCCATGTTTCACAGCCATATAATAGAACCGACTTAACATTGGAGTTGAAAATTTGTATTTTTTTATTTAGCCTAATTTCTTTGGATTTCCATATGTTTCCCAGTGCAATGAAAGCTCCTCTTGCTTTTGATATCCTTATTTTGGTATCGTTTTCTGTTCCTCCCTCTTTATCTATATTACTGCCCAGATATATATAAGATTGTACGTCTAGTAGAGGTAGTTCTCCTAGTTTTATTTGGTTATTGCCAACTGCATTAATTCTCATAATGTTGGTCTTATCTCTATTAATCTTTAGTCCTAGCTGTTGTGATCTCTCATCTAATATACTCATTTTATCTTGCATCTGTTGGTGGCTGTGTGATAGGAGAGCTATGTCATCAGCAAAGTCTAAATCATCAAGTTGTTTGGTCAGTGACCACTGGATCCCATTTCTGTTGTTTTGAGTTATTTTCATAATCCAATCTATGGCCAGTAGAAAGAGAAATGGAGACAGGAGGCATCCTTGCCTTACTCCTGTTCTTATTTCAAATGCTTCTGTAAGCTGTCCTTCATGCACCACACTACATTTTGTTCCTTCATACATTGTTTTTGAACAATAACTCAATCCATCCCCCTATTCTACGCTACCTTACCTCCTAACACTCCATCCCGCTATTCTACGCTAACTTACTTCCTAACACTCCATCCCTTTATTCTACGCTACCTTACCTCCTAACACTCCATCCCTTTATTGTACGCTACCTTACCTCCTAACAATCCATCCCCCTATTCTACGCTACCTTACCTCCTAACACTCCATCCCCCTATTCTACGCTACCTTACCTCCTAACACTCCATCCCCCTATTCTACGCTACCTAACCTACTAACGCCCCTCCATCTATGCTATCGTACTCCCAATGATCCCGTATCCCATACCCTCCTTCCCCACTACTCTACTTTATCCCCTAACCCTCCTTCCCCACTACTCTAATTTATCCTCTAACCCTCCTTCCCCGCTACTCTACTTTATCCTCTAACCCTCCTTCCCCGCTACTCTACTTTATCCCTAAGCCTCCTTCCCCGCTACTCTACTTTATCCCCTAACCCTCTTTTCCCCTACTCTACTTTATCCCCTAACCCTCCTTCCCCGCTACTCTACTTTATCCCCTAACCCTCCATTCCCGCTACTCTACTTTATCCCCTAACCCTCCTTCCCCCTATTCTACTTTATTCCCTAACCCTCCTTCCCCCTATTCTACTTTATTCCCTAACCCTCCTTCCCCTATTCTACTTTATCCCCTAACCCTGCTTCCCCTATTCTACTTTATCGACTAACCCTCCTTCCCCTTAAATCTACTTTATCCCCTAACCCTCCTTCCCCCTAATCTACTTTATCCCCTAACCCTCCTTCCCCCTTCTCAACTTTATCCCCTAACCCTCCTTCCCCCTACTCTACTTTATCCCCTAACCCACCATCCCCCTCCTCCACTTTATCCCCTAACCCTCCTTTCCCCAAAATCTACATTATCCCCTAACCCTCCTTCCCCCTACTCTACTTTATCCCCGAACCCTCTTTCCCATTACTCTACTTTATCCACTAACCCTCCTTTCCCCTACTCTACCCTACATTACCCGATAAACCTCTCTACACCCTGCTCTACCTTACCCCCTAACCATCCTTCCCCCTACTCTACCCTTCCTTACCCCCTCACACTCCCTCATCCATACTCTACATTACATAACCCTCTCCTCCTACACTACACTACTCTACCTCCTAATCCTCACTCCCTCCTAACACTTAAGGGTTAGGGTAGAATGTACGGTAGAATAGCAGGAAGGGTGGATTATGGGAGAGAGAGGTTTAGGGGAGAAGGTAGGGTAGAGTAGGAGAAAGGGTGGATTATGGGAGAGGGAGGTTTAGGGGAGAAGTTAGGGTAAAGTAGGAGAAAGGGTGGATTATGGGAGAGGGAGGTTTAGGGGAGAATGTAGGGTAGAGTAGGAGGAGGGGTGGATTATGGGAGAGGGAGGTTTAGGGGAGAATGTAGGGTAGAGTAGGAGGAGGGGTGGATTATGGGAGAGGGAGGTTTAGGGGAGAATGTAGGGTAGAGTAGGAGGAGGGGTGGATTATGGGAGAGGGAGGTTTAGGGGAGAATGTAGGGTAGAGTAGGAGGAGGGGTGGATTATGGGAGAGGGAGGTTTAGGGGAGAATGTAGGGTAGAGTAGGAGGAGGGGTGGATTATGGGAGAGGGAGGTTTAGGGGAGAATGTAGGGTAGAGTAGGAGAAAGGGTGGATTATGGGAGAGGGAGGCTTAGGGGAGAATGTAGGGTAGAGTAGGAGGAGGGGTGGATTATGGGAGAGGGAGGTTTATCCTCACTCCCTCCCGCTGAGTGTTAGTAGGTAAGGTAGCGTAGAATAGGGGGAGGGAGTGTTAGTAGGTAAGGTAGCGTAGAATAGGGGGAGTGAGTATTAGTAGGTAAGGTAGCGTAGAATAGGGGGAGTGAGTATTAGTAGGTAAGGTAGCGTAGAATAGGGGAGTGAGTATTAGTAGGTAAGGTAGCGTAGAAAAGGGGAGTGAGTATTAGTAGGTAAGGTAGCGTAGAAAAGGGTAATGGAGTGTTAGTAGGTAAGGTCGTGTAGAAAAGGGGGAGGGAGTGTTAGTAGGTAAGGAAACGTAGAATAGAGGGAGGGAGTGTTAGTAGGTAAGGAAACGTAGAATAGAGGGAGGGAGTGTTAGTAGGTAAGGAAACGTAGAATGGGGTGATGGAGTGTTAGTGAGTAAGGTAGCGTTGAATTAGGGGAGGGAGTGTTAGGGTGTAAGGTAGTACAGGCGAAGGGAGGGTTAAGTGGTATGGTAGGATAGGGGCAGTGAGGGATAGGGTGTAATGTAGGTTAGGGGAAGGGAGTGTTAGGGTGTAAGGTAGGATAGGGGGAGGTAGGGTTAGGGGGTAAGGTAGGATAGAGGTAATTGGGGGCGTTAAGGAATAAGTAATAAAATAATGCAGAATGGGGTAGGGTGGGTTAGAGGGTAATGTAGGGTAGTGTAGGAGTGAGGGACGGTAAGGGGGTAAGGTGGGGTTTTGGGGAGGGTGGGTTAAGGGGGTAAAGTAGGTTAGAGTATTGGGAAGTGAGTGTTAAGGTTATGGGAGGATTAAGGAGTATGGTATGGTAGAGTAGGGGGGAGGGAGGGTTGAGTGGTAAGTTAGGGTAGGGGAGCGAGGGTTTTGTGGGTAAGGTGGGGTAGGGGGAGGGAGGGTTGAGTGGTAAGTTAGGGTAGGGGAGCAATGTTAGGGGGTAAGGTAGGGTAGGGGGAGGGACGGTTTTGAGGTAAGGAATGTTAGGGGGAGGGAGGGAGGGTTTTGTGGTAAGGTAGGGTAGAGTAGTGGGAGGGTATGTTGGTTTGTAAGGTATGGTAAGGAGGTAGGAGGGTTAAGGGGTAAGGTAGAGTAAAGGGGGGGGGGTTATGGGTTAGCTAGGGTAGAATATTGGAAAGTGAGGTTTAAGTGTAAGGGAGGCTTAGGGAGTTTGGTAAGGTAGAGTAGGGGGAGGGTGGGTTCAGTGGTAAGTTTGGATATGGGAGGGAGGGTTTTGGTGCAAGGTAGGGTAGTGTAGTGGGAGGGTCGGTTGGTTGTTAATGTAGGAATAGGGGTAGGGATGGTTAAGGAGTAAGGTAGAGTTAGCGGGGAGGGATGGTTAGGGGTAAGGTCGGGAATGGGGAGGGAGGGTTAAGGGATAAGGTAGGGTATAGAAGGGGAGGGAGGGTTGGTGTGGTAAGTTAGGGTAGAGAGAGGGAGGGTTAGGGTGTAATATAGGGTAGGGGAAGTGAGGATTAGAGGGTATGGTAGGTAAAGTGGAGGATGGTTAGAAGGTTGGGTAGTGTATGGGGGAGGGAGGGTTACGGGGATAGCGGAGAGTAGGGGAGAGAGTGTACTGGGATGTGCAGATTAGGGGAGGGAGGGCTACGGGATAGGGTTGAGTAGGGGAGGGAGGGTTACGGGATATGGTTGAGTAGGGGAGGGAGGGTTATGGGATAGGGTTGAGTAGGGGAGGGAGGGCTACGGGGCAGGGTAGAGTAGGGGAGGGAGAGTTACGGGATAGGGTTGATTAGGGGAGGGAGGGTTATGGGATAGGGTTGAGTAGGGGAGGGAGGGTTACGGGGCAGGGTAGAGTAGGGGAGGGAGGGTTACGGGATAGGGTTGAGTAGGGAAGGGAGGGCTACGGGCAGGGTAGGGGAGGGAGGGTTACGGGATAGGGTTGAGTAGGGAGGGAGGGCTACGGGATAGGGTTGAGTAGGGGAGGGAGGGTTACGGGGCAGGGTAGAGTAGGGGAGGGAGGGTTACGGGATAGGGTTGAGATGGGGAAGGAGGGTTACGGGGCAGGGTAGAGTAGGGGAGGGAGGGTTACGGGATAGGGATGAATATGGGACGGAGGGCTACGGGGCAGGGTAGAGTAGAGGAGGGAGGGTTACGGGATAGGGTTGAGTAGGGGATGGAGGGTTAGGAGTTAGGGTAGGGGAGGCAGGGTTAGGGATAGGGTTGAGTAGGGGAGGGAGGTTTAGGGGATAGGGTTGATTAGGGGAGGATTGGTTAGGGGGTAGGGTATGGTATAGGGAAGGGAGGGTTAAGGGGTAAGGTAGAGATGGGGAGGGGGGTTAGTGGATATGGCAGGGTTGTGGAGGGAGGGTTATCGGGTAAGGGAGGGTAGAGTAGAGGGGAGGAATGGTTAGGTTCTGTCTCTTTGTCCAGTAACAACTTCTTACATTGGTGTCCTAAAGACTGGTTGGCTGCAGAGCTAAGTCCACAGGGCAGGCCTCAGTCACCGCTGTATCGAAGCTAATAACTAAACTAAAAAAACAACAAAAGCCAGGTTGTTAAATTTCAGTTTTATTTTCAACCCGCTGATATTTCGAGACTTTGGTATATAATGTACATAGCGGACGTCCTAGAAAGCTTCCTATACTAAAACTAAGGGAACGTTTTTACTTTGTTGTTGACTTGAACGCCACGAGGACAGGGTTCACTTTTGCTCAGAGTTAGTCTAGTTTAAGATTATATTACACATTAAGATATGAGCCATGGCTGGCAAGGAAATATACCAAGATATGAGCCATGGCCGGCACAGACACACACCAAGATATGAACCATGGCCGGCACTGACACACACCAAGATATGAGCCATATGGGCTCATATCTTAGCTTGTGTGTGTGTGGTGGCCATGGCTCATGTATTGGTGTGTGTCCGTGTTAATCATGTCTCATATCGTTTTGCGTGTCAGTGTTCAGTCATATCTCATATCTTGGTATGTGTCTGTGTTGTTGTCATATCTTTGTGCGTGCATGTCTGTGTTGGTCATATCTCGTATCTTTGTGTGCATGTCTATGTTGGTCACATCTATTACCTTTGTGTGTGCATGTCTATGTTAGTCATATCTCATATCTTTGTGTGCATCTCTATGTTAGTCATGTCTCATATATTTGTGTGTATGTCCATGCTAGTCATATCTCATATCTTAATGTGTGTCTGTCTATTTAGTCATGTCTCATATCTTTGTGTGTGCATGACTGTTTAGTCATATCTCATATTTTAGTGTGTGTGTATCTGTGTTAGTCATATCTCATATTTTTGGTGTGTGTCAGTGTTAGTCATTCCTCATATCGGTGTGTGCATGTCAGTGTTAGACACATCTCATATCTTTGTGTGTGCATGTCTGTGTTAGTCACCTCTAGTGATTCGGGCAGATGGTGCTCGTAAACCTGGGAGGGCCGACCATCTAAGAGCAGAATCCCCATACAGAAAGGACAATCTACTGTCTGTCAGAAAGATTGGGGGCAATCAAAGGCTAAGGAAAGCAAACCTGAATAAAATGCTGGTTGAAATCGGATGCACTTGGCCACTGGCGCAGAACACAGTGCAACGTTTTAACGGGTGTTCAATCAGAGTGGATCTAACAGACTCTGATTTTTTGATGTTCTGTCTGTGGGGTCGATCAAATCACTTAAACAGACAGCTGTCTTCAAGTGAGAGTCTGGAATCCTAATCAGATTGAGTCTTTATCGCAGAGAGAGAGAGAGAGAGAGAGAGAGAGAGAGAGAGAGAGATTCACTATAAAAATAAACGTATCAATAAAGTGGCTTTGGTTAACATTGTGAGCCAATGTTGTTTCCGTCATATGTGGGAAGTTATAATGCGTATTGGTGTCTGATAAACAGGTAATGGGCTTATGATATGTTGGTATTTAAGTATTTGACAGGGTGGTAGATGGGTATTTGACAGGGTGGTATATGGCTATCTGACAGGGTGGTATGTGGCTTTCTGACAGGTTGGTAGATGAGTATTTGATAGAGTGGTATATGGCTATCTGACAGGTTGGTAGATGAGTATTTGATAGAGTGGTATATGGCTATCTGACAGGTTGGTAGATGAGTATTTGATAGAGTGGTATATGGCTATCTGACAGGTTGGTAGATGAGTATTTGATAGAGTGGTATATGGCCATCTGACAGGTTGGTAGATGGGTATTTGACAGAATGGTATATTGGTATTTGACATGCTGGTGTATGACTATCTGACAGGTTGGTAGATGGGTATTTGCCATGGTGGTATATGGCTATCTGACAGTTTTGTAGATGAGTATTTGACAGAGTGGTATATGGGTGTTTGACAGGTTGGTAGATGAGTATTTGACAGAGTGGTATATGGGTGTTTGACAGGTTGGTAGATGAGTATTTGACAGGTTGGTAGATGAGTATTTGACTGGTTGGTAGATGAGTATTTGACATGGTAGTATATGGGTGTTTGACAGGTTGGTAGATGAGTATTTGACAGAGTGGTATATGGGTGTTTGACAGGTTGGTAGATGGGTATTTGACAGGTTGGTAGATGAGTATTTGACAGGTTGGTAGATGAGTATTTGACTGGTTGGTAGATGAGTATTTGACAGGTTGGTAGATGAGTATTTGACATGGTAGTATATGGCTATCTGACAGGGTGGTATATGGCAATCTGACAGGGTGGTATATGGGTGTCTAAGACGGTGGTATATGCCTATCTGAGAGGGTGGTATATGACTATCTGACAGGTTTGTAGATGGGTATTTGACAGTGTGGTATATAGGTATTTTACATGGTGATATATGGGTATCTGACAGGGTGGTATATAGGTATCTGGCAGGTTGATATTAACAATATGTCATGTTTGTTATATATATGTATCTGATTGGTGTGTGGTAGTCTGTCAGGTTGGTGTTCGGGTGTCTGTCAGTTTGGTGTGTGGGTGTCTTTCAGGTTTGTGTGTGGGTGTCTGTCAGTTTGGTGTGTGGGTATCTTTCAGGTTGGTATATGTTTGTCTGTCAGGTTGGTGTGTGGGTGTCTGTCAGGTTGGTGTTTGGGTGCTGTCAGTTTGGTATATGTTTGTCACGTTGGTATATGTTTGCCTTTCAGGTTGGTATATGTTTGTCTGTCATGTTGGTGTCTGTCAGGTTGGTATATGTTTGTCTGTCCGTTTGGTGTATGTTTGTCTGTCATTTTGGTATGTTTTTCTCTCAGGTTGTATATATTTGTCTGTAAGGTTGATATATGTTTGTCTGTCAGGTTGTTATATTTTTGTGTCAGGTTGGTGTATGGGTGTCTGTCTGGTTGGTGTATGGGTGTCTGTCAGGTCGGTATATGTTTGTCTGTCAGGTTGGTGTGTGGGTGTCTGTCAGGTTTGTATATGTTTGTCTGTCAGGTTGATGTGTGGGTGTCTGTCAGGTTGGTGTGTGGGTGTCTGTCAGGTTGGTGTGTGGTTGTCTTTCAGGTTGGTGTATGGGTGTCTGTCAGTTTGTTTTATGTTTGTCTGTCAGGTTGGTGTATGGGTGTCTGTCAGGTTGGTATATGTTTGTCTGGCAGGTTGGTGTATGGGTGTCTTTCAGGTTCGTATATGTTTCTCTGTCAGGTTGGTGTATGTGTGTCTGTCAGGTTGGTGTGTGGGTGTCTGTCAGGTTTGAATATCTTTGTCTGTCAGGAAGGTGTATGTTTGTCTGTCAGATGGTGTATGTTTGTCTGTCAGGATGGTGTATGTTTGTCTGTCCGGTTATTGTATGTTTGTCTGTCAGGATGGTGTATGTTTGTCTGTCAGGTTGGTATATATTTGTCTGTCAGATAGGTATATGTTTGTCTGTCAGGTAGGTATATGTTTGTCTGTCAGGTAGGTAAATGTTTATCTGTTAGGTAGGTATATGTTTGTTTGTCAGGAAGGTATATGTTTGTCTTTCAGGTAGGTATGTGTTTGTCTGTAAGGAAGGTATATGTTTGTCTGTAAGGAAGGTATATGTTTGTCTGTCAGGATGGTATATGTTTGACTGTCATGAAGGTGTATGTTTGTCTGTCATGAAGGTGTATGTTTGTCTGACAGGATGGTATGTTTGTCTTTCAGGATTGTGTATGTTTGTCTGTCAGTATGGTGTATGTTTGTCTGTCAGGAAGGTGTATGTTTGTCTGTCAGGATGGTGTATGTTTGTCTGTCAGGTTGGTGTATGTTTGTCTTTCAGGATGGTGTATGTTTGTCTGTCAGGTAGGTATATGTTTGTCTGTCAGGTAGGTGTATGTTTGTCTGTCAGGATGGTGTATGTTTTTCTGTCAGGATGGTGTATGTTTGTCTGTCAGGATGGTGTATGTTAGTCTGTCAGTTTGGTATATGTTTGTCCGGTTGGTATATGTTTGTCTGTCAGGTTGGTGTGTGGGTGTCTGTCAGGTTGGTGTATGTTTGTTTTTCCGTTTGGTGTATGCTTGTCTGTCAGGTTGGTATATGTTTATCTGTTAGGTAGGTATATGTTTGTTTGTCAGGAAGGTATATGTTTGTCTTTCAGGTAGGTATGTGTTTGTCTGTAAGGAAGGTATATGTTTGTCTGTAAGGAAGGTATATGTTTGTCTGTCAGGATGGTATATGTTTGACTGTCATGAAGGTGTATGTTTGTCTGTCATGAAGGTGTATGTTTGTCTGACAGGATGGTATGTTTGTCTTTCAGGATTGTGTATGTTTGTCTGTCAGGAAGGTGTATGTTTGTCTGTCAGGATGGTGTATGTTTGTCTGTCAGGTTGGTGTATGTTTGTCTTTCAGGATGGTGTATGTTTGTCTGTCAGGTAGGTATATGTTTGTCTGTCAGGTAGGTGTATGTTTGTCTGTCAGGATGGTGTATGTTTTTCTGTCAGGATGGTGTATGTTTGTCTGTCAGGATGGTGTATGTTAGTCTGTCAGTTTGGTATATGTTTGTCCGGTTGGTATATGTTTGTCTGTCAGGTTGGTGTGTGGGTGTCTGTCAGGTTGGTGTATGTTTGTTTTTCCGTTTGGTGTATGCTTGTCTGTCAGGTTGGTATATGTTAGTCTGTCCGGTTGGTGTATGTTAGTCTGTCCGGTTGGTGTATGTTTGCCTGTCAGGTTGGTGTATGTTAGTCTGTCAGGTTGGTATATGTTAGTCTGTCCGGTTGGTGTATGTTTGCCTGTCAGGTTGGTATATGTTAGTCTGTCCGGTTGGTGTATGTTGGCCTGTCAGGTTGGTATATGTTAGTCTGTCCGGTTGGTGTATGTTGGCCTGTCAGTTGGTATATGTTAGTCTGTCCGATTGGTGTATGTTTGTCTGTCAGGTTGGTATATGTTAGTCTGTCCGGTTGGTGTATGTTTGCCTGTCAGGTTGTATATATTTGTCTGTAAGGTTGATATACGAGGGGAGGTCAAAAAGTAATGCACACCAATTTTTTTCTCGGCTAATAATAAAGATAGGAATATGAAATTTTGCACACTTGGAATATGACATGTTCCAATTATGTGCACCAAATTGCACAGCATTCTGATAAATATTACGCAATCTATGAACCGTTAAAATGGAGCTTGTCAACAATGTCCGTTACAAACAGCGAATTGTCATAGAATTTCTGGTTGCAGAAAAAGAAACTGTGGCAAACATTCATAAACGACTGTGTGCAGTGTACAAATGTTCTGCAGTCGATAGGAGCACAGTTAGTCGCTGGGTTCAGAGAATTAAAGCTGCAGAAAGTGTACGAGTGGAGCTGCATGATTTACCGCGTTCTGGACGTGTTGCCTCGGCTACCAGCACAGACATGTTAAACCGGGCTGATGCCATTATTCGTAAGAATAGGCGTACCACTAGTCAGCAATTGGCATTGCAGCTTACAGTCAGCAAGGGAAGTGCAATCGCAATTTGTAAAACTCTCTGATATTCAAAGATTTGTGCTCGATGGGTTCCTCGGTGCCTAACAAATGATCACAGAGTTCAAAGGAAAACATTCTGTTCTGAATTGTTGGAGCGTTTCGGTGTTGAAGTAGAAATGTTTTTGTCAAAAATTGTTAAGGTGACGAAACGTGGGCACATTATTATGAGCCTGAAACAAAAATGCAGTCAATGGAATGGCATCATCCGCAGTCACCAAAAAGAAAAAAATTCAAAACATCTCCATCAGCCGGAAAGGTGATGATCACTGTCTTCTGGGACATTGATGGTGTGATTCTTGTTGATGTAATGACAAGAGGTGAGACAATCAACTCGACAGCTTACATCAATACACTGACAAAACTCAAAAATCGGTTCCACAGAGTTCGGCCTAATAAGCCATCTGCAGATTTGTTGCTTCAACATGACAATGCACGCCCTCACACAAGTCTGGTAACACGGGAAGCAATCAACAAATTTGGTTGGACTGTACTGCCCCTTTCCTCCTTACAGCCCTGATCTGGCTCCCTCAGATTTCCATCTGTTTGGACCACTCAAAAATTCCTGCGTGGGACACACTTTGACAATGATGAGGATGTGATCCGTGCAGTTAAAAAATGGCTACGCGAGCAGGACAAAACTTGGTACAAACGAGGCATTCATGACCTAGTTTCGCGTTGGCGTAAGGCAATACGCTTGGACGGAGATTATGTTGAAAAATAGGTAGTGTAAAGGGGATGTTCAGCTACAATCTGTGAAAATTTCACACATTTTGCCCAAATAGTTTCAGAGAAAAAAATTGGTGTGCCTTACTTTTTGACCTCCCCTCATATGTTTGTCTGTCAGCTTGGTATATGTTTGTCTGTCAGGTTGGTATATGTTGTCTGTCAGGTTGGTATAAGTTTGTCTGTCAGGTTGGTGTATGGGTGTCTGTTAGGTTTGTGTGTGGGTGTCTGTCAGGTTTGAATATCTTTGTCTGTCAGGATGGTTTATGCTTGTCTGTCACTTTGGTATATGCTTGTCTGTTAGTTTGGTATATGTTTGTCAGTTTTGTATATGTTCTTCTGTCCGGTTGGTGTATGTTTGTCTATCAGTTTGGTTTATGTTTGTCTGTCAGGTTGGTGTATGTTTGTCTGTTAGGTTGATGTATGTTTGTCAGCTTGGTGTATGTTTGTCTGTCAGGTTGGTGTATGTTTGTCTGTCAGGTTGGTGTATATTTGTCTGTCAGTTTGGTATATGTTTGTCTGTCAGGTTGGTGTATGTTTGTCTTACACCCTAACCCTCCCTCCCCCTAACCTACCTTACCCAATAACCCTCCCTCCCCCTATCCTACCTTATCCAATAACCCTCTCTCCCCTATCCTACCTTATCCAATAACCCTCCCTCTCCCTATCCTACCTTATCCAATAACCCTCCCTCCCCCTATCCTACCTTACCCAATAACCCTCCCTCCCCCTATCCTACCTTATGAGGAGTTTCCTCATATTCCAAGTCCGGCTTGTTGCAGGAGCTACTGAGTTAAGTGCTCTGTGCACACCGTGAGCTGTGTGTTTCATCCGTTTTGATCATGTTCCGATATTCCAATTGTTTACGATGAATGCTGATATCGTATGACAGGGAACAGTTGGCTGTGTTCACTTTCTATGCGGTTTCGCCTTTTGGCGTGTGCTGAGACTGCTATGATGGGGACTACAGCTACCTTTCTTTGTTTGGGAGATGAGTTAGTAATTCGGATGATTCCACTGGCACGGGGGTTGAGCAATTATGGATTTTAATTTGTTTGCAGTGATACCGGAGCCTTCCATAACCAAATAACCTTTTAGGTATCGGTGAAAAGAGAAAAGAAGAAGAAAAAGATGCCCTCTATAATTATCTTCTCAAGGCTATTATGCCATTTTTATATTTTTATCCTTCCAGTACTATTAGACAGCACATTAGGCTCGTAGGGTCTCCCTCCACTTGTCCAGACGATTGCAGAATTAAAAGCTATTTTGCATAACCAAAATATTTTATGTTTTTGTCACAGTTTTCTGGAATTTTACGTCTTTGCAAAATTTACCTGCTTGTTCTTTTCCTAATCCATGGTGTTCCTAGCAACATTCTTCTGTAGAACATTTGCATTCAAAAGATTTGTATATTATCCTGATTTCAGTGTCATATGTTGCTGTGGGGAAAAATACTGTGACTTCGTCTCCATTAAGTCAACATCTTATCTTTACACCACTCAGCTCCCCTTTGGGAATTAAATGTGAGTCGCCAGGTACGCTAGTAGCACATATTGAATTAAATGTGAGTCGCCAGGTACGCTAGTAGCACATATTGAATTAAATGTGAGTCACCAGGTACGCTAGTAGCACATATTGAATTAAATGTGAGTCGCCAGGTACGCTAGTAGCACATATTGAATTAAATGTGAGTCGCCAGGTACGCTAGTAGCACATATTGAATTAAATGTGAGTCGCCAGGTACGCTAGTAGCACATATTAAACAGTAAAGGTTTCTTAGTCTTGGTAACAGACTTGCAAGGTGTGCTACAGAAGATTAAAAGATAGTCTCTGTGGTAGGAGTGGATGCAGCTCTTGGACGGCTCCAAAGTGAGTACATTAACTGGGTGTATTGTCCAGGGCACGCTGGAGTATATGACAATGAAATAGCCGATATGCTCACTAGCAGCTCTTGGATGGCTCCCAAAGTGAGTACATTAACTGGGTGTATTGTCCAGGGCAGGCTGGAGTATATGACAATGAAATAGCCGATATGCTCACTGGCAGCTCTTGGACGGCTCCAAAGTGAGTACATTAACTGGGTGTATTGTCCAGGGCAGGCTGGAGTATATGACAATGAAATAGCCGATATGCTCACTGGCAGCTCTTGGACGGCTCCAAAGTGAGTACATTAACTGGGTGTATTGTCCAGGGCAGGCTGGAGTATATGACAATGAAATAGCCGATATGCTCACTGGCAGCTCTTGGACGGCTCCAAAGTGAGTACGTTAACTGGGTGTATTGTCCAGGGCACGCTGGAGTATATGACAATGAAATAGCCGATACGCTCGCTGGCAGCTCTTGGATGGCTCCAAAGTGAGTACGTTAACTGGGTGTATTGTCCAGGGCACGCTGGAGTATATGACAATGAAATAGCCGATATGCTCGCTAGCAGCTCTTGGATGGCTCCAAAGTGAGTACGTTAACTGGGTGTATTGTCCAGAGCACGCTGGAGTATATGACAATGAAATAGCCGATATGCTCGCTAGCAGCTCTTGGATGGCTCCAAAGTGAGTACGTTAACTGGGTGTATTGTCCAGGGCACGCTGGAGTATATGACAATGAAATAGCCGATATGCTCGCTGGCAGCTCTTGGATGGCTCCAAAGTGAGTACGTTAACTGGGTGTATTGTCCAGGGCATGCTGGAGTATATGACAATGAAATAGCCGATATGCACGCTGGCAGCTCTTGGATGGCTCCAAAGTGAGTACGTTAACTGGGTGTATTGTCCAGGGCATGCTGGAGTATATGACAATGAAATAGCCGATATGCTCGCTAGCAGCTTTTGGATGGCTCCAAAGTGAGTACATTAACTGGGTGTATTGTCCAGGGCATGCTGGAGTATATGACAATGAAATAGCCGATATGCTCGCTAGCAGCTTTTGGATGGCTCCAAAGTGAGTACGTTAACTGGGTGTATTGTCCAGGGCATGCTGGAGTATATGACAATGAAATAGCCGATATGCTCGCTAGCAGCTTTTGGATGGCTCCAAAGTGAGTATGTTAACTGGGTGTATTGTCCAGGGCATGCTGGAGTATATGACAATGAAATAGCCGATATGCTCGCTGGCAGCTCTTGGACGGCTCCAAAGTGAGTACGTTAACTGGGTGTATTGTCCAGGGCACGCTGGAGTATATGACAATGAAATAGCCGATATGCTCGCTAGCAGCTCTTGGATGGCTCCAAAGTGAGTACATTAACTGGGTGTATTGTCCAGGGCATGCTGGAGTATATGACAATGAAATAGCCGATATGCTCGCTGGCAGCTCTTGGACGGCTCCAAAGTGAGTATGTTAACTGGGTGTATTGTCCAGGGCACGCTGGAGTATATGACAATGAAATAGCCGATATGCTCGCTGGCAGCTCTTGGACGGCTCCAAAGTGAGTACGTTAACTGGGTGTATTGTCCAGGGCACGCTGGAGTATATGACAATGAAATAGCGATATGCTCGCTGGCAGCTCTTGGACGGCTCCAAAGTGAGTACGTTAACTGGGTGTATTGTCCAGGGCAGGCTGGAGTATATGACAATGAAATAGCTGATATGCTCGCTAGCAGCTCTTGGATGGCTCCAAAGTGAGTACGTTAACTGGGTGTATTGTCCAGGGCATGCTGGAGTATATGACAATGAAATAGCCGATATGCTCGCTAGCAGCTCTTGGATGGCTCCAAAGTGAGTACGTTAACTGGGTGTATTGTCCAGGGCACGCTGGAGTATAGGACAATGAAATAGCCGATATGCTCGCTGGCAGCTCTTGGACGGCTCCAAAGTGAGTACGTTAACTGGGTGTATTGTCCAGGGCATGCTGGAGTATATGACAATGAAATAGCCAATATGCTCGCTAGCAGCTCTTGGATGGCTCCAAAGTGAGTACGTTAACTGGGTGTATTGTCCAGGGCAGGCTGGAGTATATGACAATGAAATAGCCGATATGCTCGCTGGCAACTCTTGGACGGCTCCAAAGTGAGTACGTTAACTGGGTGTATTGTCCAGAGCATGCTGGAGTATATGACAATGAAATAGCCGATAAGCTCGCTGGCAGCTCTTGAACTGAGTGTGGCCTTACTCTGGACAAAGAGGACATTTCCAAGTTTGTTCATTACTTAAGAGAAGACGAGGAGGGTGGGTGGGGCAAGGGTTGAGAGACCAAGGAGTCTAAAGGTGGAAAAAGGGGTCTGGTAAATCCGGAATACTTAGTGGGGAAAAGCAGATGTGTTCACAATCAGCACCTTACAGAAACAGTTTGCTTGTTATTGAGTTATTAGCAGGTCATCTTCATTGCACTCCGAACATGTCCATAGGTGCTCAGATATCCTCCTAAGCAACTCTCGCAGTGTCCAGCGACTGACGACTCCAGTTCTGTGAGTCTGCTTGTGCTCCAAGAAATGCTGAGATGGGTGGTGGAGTTGGTATGAGGATGCTCCGACTGCGATAAATTGATTCCATGAATAGAATAGTTAATGTTTCTCTCCAGTATGTGTTCTTTCATGTCTTACTAGGCTGCAAAATCTAGCAAACCCAACACCACATATAACACATTTGTATGGTTTCTCTCCAGTATGCGTTCGCTTATGTCTCTCAAAACTGCTGTGATCAGCAAATCCTTTACCACAGAAGTTACACGTGTATGGTTTCTCTCCTGTATGAATTCTTGTATGTGCTACTAGGTTATAGCGCTGGGCAAAACTTGCACCACAAACTTCACATTTGTAAGGCTTCTCCCCAGTGTGTGTTCTCTTATGTATCTCTAGAGGATTATTCCAGGCGAAAGCAAAACCACAAACATCACATTTGTAAGGTTTCTCCCCAGTGTGAATCCTCTTATGTCTTACCAGATGACTGCGCCAGTTGAAACCAGCACCACAATGATCACATTTATAAGGCCTTTCTCCGTTGTTTGTTTTCTTTTGACTTTTCTGATGACCATTTTCTGAAAAACCTGCATCAAAATGATGACGTTTCTTTTCAATATGTGTTCTTCTACGTTTATTAGGGTCGGCAAAACTATTACCACAAAGATCACATATGAAAGGTCTTTCTTCTGTACATATTACTTTATCTTTTTTCCTGTTATTGCAATGAGAAAACCCAGCACCACAGACATCACACTTGTGCGGTTTCTCAACGGGATCTGTTCTTTTCTGAACTTCTACAATACTAGGTTGACTCAATCCTGTTTTAGTTACTGTAGACTGATCAGTGTCAGTAAAGACCAATTTATTATCAATCTTCGTCAGAGTGGGTTTGGAGGTGGACGATGAGGCCAGTACGAGACTAGAAGTGTCTGCTGTAATTGGAACATAAGACTTATCTTCAATATGTGCTCTTTTATGAAATTCAAGACTGCTGTATTTATCAAACATAAAAGTACACACATCACACTTGTAATATTTATCTTTCATGTCTGTTCTGTTGTTATTTGTAAGAAGACTGTCCTGTGTAAAGCTGACACTAAGAACATCATATTTATCAGATTTCCTTCTCGTATGTGTTTCCTTGTGTACTTTTAAACTACTGCTATCATTAAATCTAATACCACAATATCACAAGTGAAAAATGTGTCCCCACTGCTTCGTTTTTGAAGATCATCATTAAGTATATTAGTTTTAAATCCGCAACCCCCATTAGATATATGGAGGCTAGCATTCTTTACACACACTGAAAAGATCTTATTTGACTCTTGCTGGCAGTCGTTACATTCTAAATCCAGGGTGCAGTCAGTAGTAGTGTCACAATTAAATACAGTTGTCAATTTACAGCAATTAGAATTTGTAGCTGTCTCATTTTCTGTAAAGCTGGATTCTGTTTTAATTTCCTTTCTCATTTCTAAAACAGCTCCACTGTTTTCTTTTGCTACTTTATTTATTTTCTTGCTTTTGCATGTGTATCCAGGTAAACTCGTTAGCAATTCAACAGGTTCCCCGACTTCCAAATATTTTTCTTGGCATATCACAGCTTCAGAACACTGTAAACGTTCAGGTTTGATGAGGCCAAGATGGCTCTGACTTTGGCTGTATATTTCTGAAACACAAGAAGAAGAAATAAATGTACAAGAAAAGTTTTACAAACAATAATTGTGAGTCACATGTCCTGGTGTGGTTAGAAATATACATGCTCCTATTCAGACTTTGACTTCAGATGCATTTAAAATATCATTTCTGATTTTGTCTTTGATTTGTTCTGTGTGTAAGTTGCTATAGATTTTTTTTTTTTAAATCTTTATGGCACTATCTCATTTCTGATTTTGTCTTTGATTTGTTCTGTGTGTAAGTTGCTATAGATTTTTTTTTTAAAATCTTTATAGCACTATCTCATTTCTGATTTTGTCTTTGATTTGTTCTGTGTGTAAGTTGGTATAGGTTTTTTTTAAAATCTTTATGGCATTATCTCATTTCTGATTTTGTCTTTGATTTGTTCTGTGTGTAAGTTGGTATAGATTTTTAAAAAAAATCTTTATGGCATTATCTCATTTCTGATTTTGTCTTTGATTTGTTCTGTGTGTAAGTTGTTATAGATTTTTAAAACAAAATCTTTATGGCACTATCTCATTTCTGCGGAGGGAACATATAGGCCCAGAGAATAAACATCATTTGTCCAGTATAATTGCTATAAGGTGTTCGTGTCTTAGTTTTTATTTCAATCCAGCATGGATTCAAATTCCAATCATGATGGAAATGGGAGTTAAGATGGGCACAGACAGAAATGAGAAACTTAGTGGCCGTGTAAGAAGACTTATCAAACAACATAGAACTGGAGTCGTCAGTCGCTGGACACTGCGGGACTTGCTGAGGAGGGGAACTGAGCACATATGGGCATGTTCGGAGTGCAATGAGGTCCGGTGGTCCGGTACTTGATGATGGTTCTGGGAAGATGAGACAAGCAGATGAAGAAGAAAGTGGGTCTAAGACATCAAAGAAACCTTGAACTAAAGAAACAGGAGATTTGGCTAGAGACAGAGATTCTTTACGCCGGGCTGTGCAATGTGCTACAAAGGACATGCAATACAATGATGATGAAATACAACTTAAATTATATATGTCTGACGCATATAAGAAGTTTGTGGGGTTTTAATGTTTTTTTTCCCTGTTTTTAACTTGTTATGGTCTGGTGTACAGGTTTACCTTAAAACAACAAGGAAGGAATGTAAAAGACAATGATCAAACCTGCATAAAATATATATATTTTAAACAAAATTGGTTTGACCACAAAACAGACACATTACCCCAAAAAAATCGTGTGCCGAAGGTCTGTAAAATTTATGGTCACTAACACCATATTCCCTATACGTCACTTGGCATTACGGGGGACTTTACTTTACAAAACAGACAGAAACAACTAAAACAATCAAAAGAAAAATTTTTTTAAAAAAAGGAATAAGTGGTATGGTAACACCTTTACATAGGTGAGAAACAAAACAAAAGTGGAACGATGTTTCGGCCAAGGTCTTCAGCTAGAACAACAAACAACACAAAAATATATATAGGGATTCTTTTTCTTCTTTCCTTCCTCATCTGCCTTTCAGAGTCGAGGGGAGATATAATTTGCGGCCTTTTGCTCTTCTGTTCACCTCTGCGGCTGTTATGTTTCCTAGTGCTTCTAATACTCCATCGATCCATCTTTTTCGTGGTCGACCCTTGGGTCTGGTGTATATCGGGATATACGCAGAAATCTAACTACATGGCAATAATATGCTAGACTTTCCATCAAAAAAGAAAAATAAGTCACTTCTCTGTGGTCTTCAGCTTGGTCAGACACAAAGCTAAAATATATATATGTATATCCCTTTAGGATAGATTTTAGAGCAGTGATCTCTGCAATATGTGCCATTTTGGCATGCAAGGTTTCTGTTTTTGAGATTATGGTTCTGCCCTATGTGCCATCTTCGGCTCAAAAGGACAATAGATAGATATCCCTTTACGGCTGCTGAAGAGGATAAGTTAACAGCTGAGATACTCAAGGCAATTGATAGCCATAATTTAATACATCTCCAGAAAATGTTCAACATCATTTGGAAAGCAGAGAAGACGCCTCATAAATGGAAAAAAGGAATCATTGTTAAGATTCCAAAAAAGGGCAATCTTAGAGATTGTAACAACTGGAGAGGCATGAAACTTTTGTCAGTTGCCTCAAAGTTATTCTGCAAAATCATCCTAAATAGAATAAAGGATTCAATAGATACAGTAATGCATGAAGAACAGGCTGGGTTTAGAAAAAGGAGAAGCTGCCTTGACCACATTTTTACTCTACGACTTATATTAAAGGAACACATTGAAAAGCAAAAACCTTTTGTACTTAACTTCATCGACTTCAAAAAAGCATTTGACAGTAAGTAAAGTAAAGTACCCCCGTCACGCCAAGTGGCGTATAGGGAAATATGGTGTTAGTGACCCTATATTTTACAGACCTTCAGCACATGATTTTTGGGTAATGTGGTCCATTTGACAGTATTCATCGAGATTCTTTGTGGAAAATTCTGAAGCAATATGGCTTACCATCAAAAATCATAAATATTATTAAAGACATGTATGATGGTTACACATGTGCAGTGCGAACAGAGGAAGGACTGAGCGAATGTTTCCCAATAGAAACTGGGGTTAAACAAGGATGTATTCTATCGCCCTTGTTATTTGGAGTTGTTATGGACTTCATAATGAAGAAATGCTGCACTGGTAATAAAGGCATCGAATGGATTCAAGGAGACTATTTGGAGGACCTCGACTTTGCTGATGACATAGATCTCATCAGCAGTCAGATAAAAATGATGCAGGAAAACACAAATGAACTATCATCAATAGCCAGCAAAATTGGGCTTGAGATCAATCATGAAAAGACTAAAGTCATGAAAAGCTTAATTCCAACAGACGACAAAATATACATGGAAAACAAACCAGCAGAAGAGATCGATCACTTTATCTTTCTTGGAAGTCACATTGATCCAGAAGGGGATACAAGTAAAGAAATTAGAATCAGAATAGCTAAAGCAGCAATGTCTTTCAGAAGCCTTGAAAAGTTGTGGAAATCAAAACTCATCAGCACAAACACAAAACTTAGACTATTCAAATCAAAGGTACTATCAACCCTTACGTATGCGTGTGAAAGCAGGAAAACAACAAGAGGCATAGAAACAAAGTTGAACGCATACGAAAATAAATGTCTAAGGAAAATACTTGGTATAGCGTGGAACGAATTCAAAACAAACGAGGAAATTAGAGAAATCGCCAATCAACCACTAATATCTTCAGTAATAAAGAAAAGGCGATGGTCATATGTTGGACATGTGATCATCATCAAGTACCGGGCCTACTGGCATAGGTGATCATGTCTCTCCACAATTTTCAATCTTGGCAGCTATTTATCATTTCTGTTGTTGACCTTCTGCCAAGCCATTCTCTTAAGCTGTCTGTTATTTTTTCTCTTTGCTTCCATCTATTTCTTCGTCCCTCAATTTTTCCAGTTGTTACAATATATTCCAGTTGTTCTCTTCTCATGACATGGCCAAAAAATGATGATTGTCTCTTCCTAATATTGGAAATTAGTTAGGACATGTGATGCGAAGAGATAATAACCGAATAGCAAAGCAAGCCCTCATGTGGGAAACAACAGGTAAGAGAAAAAGAGGAAGACACAGAGAGACACTGAGAAGAACATTGATGAGAGAGGCAAAAGCAGCAGGAATCGGCTCCCTCAATGAGATAGAGCTGCTTGCATAGAACAGAGACAAATGGCGAGATTTGATTAAATATCTTTAAAAGAATTGAAAACTGCTAGAACAAAAATTCAGATAAGAGAAGGAGTATCTTGGTTTACGCCCTATGGGCCGGCTATGGCTCAAAAGGTCAATAGATAGATATCCCTTTATATATTTTTGTGTTATTGCTTGTTCTTCCAACTGAAGGCTTTTTTGGCAGAAACATTTTCCACTTTTGTTCTGTTTCTCACCTATGTAAAGCTGTTGCCATCCTACTTTTTCTTTTTTTTTTTTATATATTTTCATTATTATCAGCAGATTTACAGCAGCTTTGCATTTCTATGCATCTTGATGCCTTTACCTTTTACCTTTAACACAATCAACACAGGTATAAACAAACAGTATGAAAACTAGATAGAGTGAAAGACTAAAAAAAATAGATTGATAGACAGAACACTAGAAACACTCAAAACCACCTTTTACTCAAGTGTGCTTTCTGAGTGACTCGATGAGTAGGCCTATGTTCAGGAGAATCAAAGGAGGATGGGCGCGAAAGCAGTGGTTGGAGTCACTAAAGAACTCAGGACTGATTGGAATTTGTTTTACCTTTGTTCCTGAACATTAGCCAAGGTGAGAGAAAAGAAATGAATGGCTGACAGCCTGGCTGGTACAGCTGCCATGGATGGCAGACGTGCAATGGACAGAGATGACATTCTGAATGCCCTCAGAGAAGCAGGGCTCATTGATAATTCAGTCAATGATGACGAATCGACAACAATGTTCAGACTGCACACACATCAGGTCAAAACTGCTGATGCCAGGAGCGAGTGCTGTACTGGGAAACAAGATGAATAATAAATCAATACAGAACTGGAGTCATCAGTCTCCACACACTGAGGGACATACATTTGAGAATTTTAATTAGACTGTGGGTTCTATATGACATTACCCTCCCCAGATCTCTTAGGTTGTGGGATCACATGTCTAGCCCTCTCGGATAACGGCAATAAACAGGAGGTCCCATACACACTTGCACACGTTAAAGGACCCTTGACAGTTAAAATCTAAAAGAGTAGGCCATAAATATGGCCGCTGCCTGGGCAAAGTTGTCCCCATGCCATACTACAGAGTTTGTGCACATGGGCCAGGATTCTTCTAGAGATTCTCAGAGAGGATATTGGAGCACCTATGGATGCACTCAGTATACAGTGATGATGATGATGATGCTAACAACAACTTAGGGACCTGTCTGATGTGCAATGAGGATGATCCATTGTCTAAACTAAACTCAAAAACATCACAGCAAAAAAGGGCCAACAAAAGACACAAACTATCTCTCACATTGACAATGAGGAAAGAAAGAAGATAAAAATAAATTCTATATTTCTCATTACCTTTATCTTGTCCAGAAATAGCAGGTTGTACAAAGATGTCTATTTTAGACATTTTCTGTTTCCACATGCATCCAAATTCTTGACCCAGTCCAATTCTTGTCTCTGTGTGTTTAACTCTTCTGTGTGGCTGTGACCATTTTAGTCTAAAGATCAAAACAATAATTTAAACTTTAAACAATGGGTTGATTAAATCTTTTTTTTGCCTTTTGGCGAGACATCAAACAAACCTTAGTAACATGTGATAGGCAGCAAATGAAGACTAAGAGGAAGCAGAATATATGCCTGAAATGACGTTCAAAGTGTCAATAAACAATGTAAGGCCTCCGGCACCTACAGTGCCAGGCGGTAAAATTTCAGGCCATATATCAAACCTAAGCCAGTAAATAATAACCGCATCCAATTCCAGTGTCTCTTCTTGGGTAAACACAAAGCTTTGTAGGAGAATTTCAAAGGAAATACTATTTTCCAAACTAGAAATGTTAACGTAAAAACGTGACTCATGGATAGGTGACGTAATCTATCTATCTCTATCTATTGACCTTTCGAGCCGTAACCGGCCCATAGGGCGTAGACCAAGATACACCTTCTCCTATATGAATTTTTGTTCTAGCAGTTTTCTTTTAAAGATATTTTATCAAATCTCGCCATCTGTCTCTGTTCTGTGCAAGCAGTTCTATCTCATTGAGGGAGCCGATTCCTGCTGCTCTTGCCTCTCTCATCAATGTTCTTCTCAGTGTCTCCCTGGGTCTTCCTCTTTTTCTTTTACCTGTTGTTTCCCATATGAGGGCTTGCTTTGCTATTCGATTATTATCTCTTCTCATCACATGTCCAACGTATGACCATCGTCTTTTCTTTATTACTGAAGATATTAGTGGTTGATTGGCGATTTCTCTAATTTCCTCGTTTGTTTTGAATTCGTTCCACTCTATACCAAGTATTTTCCTTAGACATTTATTTTCGAATGCGTTCAACTTTGTTTCTATATCTCTTGTTGTTTTCCAGCTTTCACACGCATATGTAAGGGCTGATAGTACATTTGATTTGAATAGCCTAAGTTTTGTGTTTGTGCTAATGAGTTTTGATTTCCACAACTTTTCAAGGCTTCTGAAAGACATTGCTGCTTTAGCCAGTCTGATTCTAATTTCTTTGCTCGTATCCCCTTCTCGATCAATGTGACTTCCAAGATAGATGAAGTGATCGATCTCTTCTACTGGTTTGTTTTCCATGTATATTTTGTCACTTGTTGGAATTAAACTTTTCATGACTTTAGTCTTTTCATGATTGACCTCAAGCCCAATTTTGCTGGCTATTGATGATAGTTCATTTGTGTTTTCCTGCATCGTTTTTCGACGTAATCTACTGTTAACAAATAAAGCCATTCTCCAGTAACTGGCATTTCTGTGCTTTATGGAAAAATTTTATTCAATTTTCTTGTTGTAAATGATAAACTAAAGTGTTTTAGTCTGGATAATTTTTCATTCATTGCACATTTCTGTATGTGTATGAAATCTGAAAGTGATCCAAATAACCAGGATGTTTTCTGTAGCAATTTAACTGACCAGATCTCCAAGATGGAAAGCTCAAATTATCGTGTGTTTGTGTTCTGCAGTTTGCATCATTAAAATAACATTATTTAAAAACACCACTATGGGAAAAGTCAATCAACATGGATATTTTGATAAATTAACCATTTATTCACCTCTAAGTGACATTTTAAAGCTTTCTGAATATAATGAGCCAAGTTCTTTGAAATGAATGGAAAACACTGTTGGCAAGTTGACAAAATATTATGCCATTGTTATTGTACCTTATAATTGGTCATAACCATGGTGACCTAATTGTCTTGACAGTCCAAACAAATTTTTCTTAATTCTCAATTAAAATATTTTGGCCTGGCCAACAATTTAACACACCTACCCCCAGAGAGAGTAGACTAGTAGAGACTCTAATGTATATATGGCCTTGACAGATGGTTGGTAGCAAGCAATCATGATAAGTCAGTCGTTTGGTAAACTTATTGGTGTCTTATGCTAGATTTTGCTTTGCTGAACAGCTTCTCTCGTGGCTTAATCTACCAATATTGAACAGACAGATCTGGTCACATAATGAACAAAATGTATTCGTGGTGCCTGGCCTCATCTCCTTTCTCCTGCCCCTTTTGTCTTCTGAATTTGATATCAGCACTGCCTCAAAAGTTGCTGTGCCGTTTTTTATTTTTGTTCTCCATGTGCTACGATCTACAGACAGATTTTCTCAGTTTCTTTCACTCAAAGAATTGTGAAAAACAGTAACAATAAATCATATGATCTAGCTATATTGTCAATCATTGTCTGCAGGACGGCCTCATCGTCAGCACCAATGCTGCCAGGCCCAGAGCTACTGAGTTTAGTTCGGCGACTGCTTACGTTGAATGATGATATCATATGACGAAGGATAGTTCAGATGCATTCACTTTTGGTGCCGCTTGCCCTTGGTGGTTTGCATGTGCTGTAAACTACTGTGATGGGGATTGCAGCTGACTTTCTTTCTTTGGATCCTTCAATTTCAATGAGATAAGTTTTAATTTGGATGATTCCACTGGCATGGGCGATTGAGCAATTATGGATTTTAATTCGTTTACAGGGATAGCGGGGTCTTTGACTAACCATATAGCTATAATATAATCCCTGAAGGAAGCTTTGCAGATAACACTTATAATTATAATGATATCTCAGAGTATAATATTATATTATTTATCTCAATCTCAGTACTGAGTACTAGTCTAAAGTCTCGTCTC
Organism: Megaustenia siamemsis; assembly: GCA_032433765.1. Classification (NCBI taxonomy): domain Eukaryota; kingdom Metazoa; phylum Mollusca; class Gastropoda; order Stylommatophora; family Ariophantidae; genus Megaustenia; species Megaustenia siamemsis. Next base: position 16,512,803 of record JAVIAB010000104.1, read on the forward strand.
AAGTCTGTCCTTTGATCATTTGATCTCTTTCCGCCGTCCTTAAGTTCGCCATACACATACATATACAATGTCAATATTTGTTTGGGAATACTATTGTTTGCCATTCTATTCTTCTTACATGATACTAAGTCACCTTAGTTAACTAAAGTGCTACTACTAGTAGTACTTTACTAGTAGAGACTACTCAGACTAGACTAGACTTTGAGATTCAGCTGGTAAAAAAAAATTGGTAGGTAAGACGTAAACAAGACAACTCAACAACTGACATCAACAACAGAACTGTGGTGAGAACAAGAAAAAAGTAACAATCGTCAATTCAACATGTGTACCACCTTGCACTTCACCCAACGAATGCATCTAAAACCACTAAATAATAAAATATCCTTACAATTAACAACTTGACATCTTCAATCCAAAAGGAGATGGACCATCACGACGTCTGCTCCATCAGATCACAAATTGTGAGCTCTACTGCTATTTACACGATACACGTCTAACTAATTCTTAAACACACGAAGTTTTTCATCATCTTCTTCTTTCTTCTTTTCTCTTTTCTCTTTTCACTGATACCTAAAAGGTGTCGTGGTTTATATCATTTGTCGTTCTTGTGCTGCTCGAACTGTCTGAATTAGTGATTTTCTTTCGTTGCTACATGTCTCTGTCACTGCATCTATCCATCTTCTTCTGGGTCTTCCTCTTGGTCTTTTTCCATGCATTCTCGAGAAGAACGCCCTTGATGGTGAATGGTAAGGATTCATTCTGACCAGGTGGCCAAACCATTTAAGTTGTTGTTGTTCTATATATCCTTGGCAGGGTTTTGTTCCTACCATTTTTCTTATGGTTTCATTTGGTTTTCTATCTCTTCTTGTGTTGTTTGTTACTTTTCTCAAGCATCGCATCTCACATGTATTGATCTTTCTTAATTGTGATTTAGAAAGGGTCCATGTTTGACTATCATAGCACAAAGTTGGTATGAAAATACTATTTATAATTTGTTGTTTAGCTGCTATAGAAATGTTTGGATGTCTTAGCAATGGTGAAAGCTAGTATGTGGCAGCATTTGCTTTTTGTGAAAGAAGTGCATGGGCATTTACAGCACGCTCGGCAGGCAGAATAGCCAAGGAAGACAGTGGTGCATACGTCATGACCACGAGTAGCATGACAATGGAAGTAATGGCAGTGACGGAGGCATTCAAATGGTTAGAGTCACAAGACTACACCCACGCATGTATACTGAGTGATTCGATGAGCATGATAAAAAAAAGTGGATGCGGGCTTTGTACGCATGCAATGGGTAGAGTCGTTGCAGAAATCCAAAATACATAAGGTCACCTTTGTCTATGTCCCTGGACATGCGGGAGTACGGGGAAATGAGAGAGCGGACAGGTTGGCTAGCTGCGCTGTTGTTGAGGACGGACAACCAATGGATCGGGCGGACATCATCAATGCCCTCCGAGATGTGTGAAAAGCACAGGACTTCGACAAACACAGATTAACGTCACTTCTTCGGATGATGGAAACGGGAGTTAAGACGGGCACAGCCAGAAATGAGAAACTTGGTGGCCGTGTAAGAAGACTTATCAACCAACATAGAACTGGAGTTGTCAGTCGCTGGACACTGAGGGAATTGCTGAGGAGGGGATCTGAGCACCTATGGACATGTTCGGAGTGCAATGATGATGACCCGCAAATAATTCAATAACTCAATTTGCTTTTTGTATTATCATGTCAATTTCTCTGTCTAGTGCCAAAAATACTTGAATTCTTCTACTTGCTTTATTTCTTTATCGTTGATCTTAATGTTTAGTGGGTGTCTTAATTTGCTTATTCACATAGCCTCTGTTTTTGCTGTGTTAATTTTCATACTGTGGTTTGTACAACTTTTATCAAGAAATGCTATATGTTCTTATAGCAGGTTTTCACCCTCATATATTAGGCATTGGTCATCTGCGAAAAGTAGCTCGTTGATGTTGGGATTTTCTACCTCTAAGTTTTTATTTGGTTTCTCCTTATTGTTGGTTGTTTCCAGATTTATTTTGTCCATATATATAATGAAGAGGAGTGATGAGAGGACACATCCTTGTCTTACACCTGTTGTAACCTGAAACCATTCTGACAAACTCTCCAATGTTCTAACGGCACTTTGACTGTTTTTATATAATGTCATTATATTATCTAGTAATTGTCCAAAGTAATTGTTATAAAGTTTGCCAAAGTTTATTCCTGTCCACACGGTCAAACGCTTTTTCCTGATCTATAAACACTTTATTTAGGTTTCTGTCATATTCTATTGATTTTTCACATAGTTGTCTCAATGTAAATATAGCATCAGTACTGCTTTTGCCTTTTCTGAATGCGAATTGATTATTACTTAATTGAGGTTCTACTATGTATCTTACTCTCCTCTCCAATATTTTAGCATACATTTTAGCATACATTTTAGCATAAATTTTAGCATACATTTTCTCGATTGCTCTACGACGGACAGTCAAGTTTCGCCAGCTAAGTTGACTTTTCTTATACGTTTTATACATTATCTTCGTTGTACTTCTGATTTTCTATCTCTTCCTCATTTTTCCCATCTCTCTTTTCTACACATCTTGACTCTCATCCTACCTCCCCTCATGTAGCCTCCTTTCTTATTTCAAAATCCTACTTTCTTCTCTACTTTTCTGTCCACCTCTCCATTCTCCTGATCATCTAACATGTAGATATAGATAATTGTGCTTCATCGTTTGTGGTTGTTGTCCTTGTTTTCTGAAGAAGGCTACTAGCCGAAACGTCAGTATTGTATTGTGTTCCCTATTTGTAAAGCTGTCACCATACCTTGGAGTGTCTAACACTCCCCATCACTAGCTCCTCCACAATTCTACAACAAAAATCAATGACATTATTTCCATGATATAATTTCAACGTTTCACCGCATGCGCAGCGATCTAATTGAATAGCAGTTCTAGCAGTTTAAAAAGAAAGAAATTGAGCAGACGGTACGTGGACTTCTGCACTTGAAATTACAAGCATCGGCCTGGAGCTGGCAATGATTTATCCTGATAGATAACGACATTACCGATTAATATTGTAAATGCTTGGATAATTGACGTAAAAACTACATTTCAAAATATTAGAACGGTTTGGTACAGCAAGTGAGTGAGGTGATAATATGTACATTGTAACTAATTATTATTATTATTATACTCAACTCACTCTGTGAATAAATAATTCCGGATGTTTTCACTTTACAGCGAAAATATTATCATTTATGAGATCAATAGTTGATATAAAAAAAAGGAATTGAAGTCAACGGTTATGTAATAAATCTGTCTATAAAACTGAGAGAGTTCATTGGTGCTATATAAAGCCATTCAGACCTATTCTATGGAAGCAAATCATGAACAGTAAACAAATAAATTATAAATAAAAAGACGATTAGGGGCCAGAGAGAATAGATCATATCATATATATCATAATGAAATGGATCATATATATATGTCATATCATATAATCATGGGAGAATGTTAAAAATTCCATAGACAGCTAAAAAGACAGCGAGAAAATTCTCCGAGGCCACTACAAAAAGGGAGCTCCTAAGAAACAACAGTCAACATTTTCGAGCACTTCACTCAGGAGAAGAGGAAAGTTTTAATACTTGGCTACAACTGGCAAAACACATGGAAAGAAAGATTGCGGATGATAAAGAGATAAAATACTAGATAGCTTAGTGTCATGGTTTGGAAAACAGTCAACAACAGAATTGATACAATGCATGATGGATAGAAGATTGTGGAAGGACATGATCACCTATACCAACCGATATGGCACATGATGATGAGTTTCAGTTGATCAAAGGTCTAGCAAGCCGCTATCATAAAAACACCTTTGTTAATGAAACGTAGACTTGATACTATTCAAATCAAACGTACCATCAACCCTTACAAATGCATGCGAGAGCTGGAAAACAACAAAAAACATAGAAACAAAGTTGAATGCATTTGAAAATAAATGTCTAAGGAAAATACTTGGTATAGCGTAGAGTGAATTCAAAACAAGTGAGGAAATTGGAGAAATAGCCAATCAACCACTAATATCATCAGTAATCAAGAAAAGATGTTGGACATGTGATGAGAAGAGATAATAACTGAATAACAAAGCAAGCCCTCATGTGGAAAACAGCGGGTAGGAGGAAAAGAGGCCGACCCAGAGAGACACACTGAGAATAACATTTATCAGAGAGGCAAAGGCAGCAGGAATTAGCTCCCTCAATGAAACTGAGATGCATGCACAGAACAGAGACAAATGTCGAGATTTGATAAAAGATCTTTACAAGGATTGAGACTGCTAGAAAGAAAATTTAGAAAAAGAGAAAATGTATCTGGGTCTATGCCCTATGGGCTGGCTACAGCTCAAAAGGTCAATAGATAGACAGATAGATAGTTTCAGTCCATAGTGAAATAGTCTGTTTGGCTGTTGAGTTTTGAGTAGTGTAGTTGTGTGTACAAATAATGAAATGTTTGGATTCCTTATCCTCATGACTTAGCGAATTGAATTGGGTCTTGATAGCTGATTTGATTATTAACTGCTACCAATTGTTTGTCTGCACTTCTCTAGTTTTCAAACCTGCCAGTAGAACAGTGAAATGAATGATCCATACAAATGTGGATAGGGGACCAAATTACTGTAAAATCCTCTTTTATGTTCACACCTACTATACTATCTTGCCATGCCTTCTTGAATGCAAAGCATATTCTTAATTTAAAGTAAGCTATGAGCTGTTATAAATGCCAATTATGTTCATCATCATCAGGTGCCATGCCGGTTGGTGTAGACAATCATCTCGTTCCACATCACTCAGTCCTTCATACATGTCATAATTTCAGCCAGTGATCTTTTGTTATGCTAATTGGATAAGCTGTTAAATATTTTTTCTCTCGGTTTTCATCTACTCATGTTTCCATTAATTCTGCCTGTTGTTATAGTATTCTAATTGCTTTCTTTTCACATGAAATGTCCAATAAATGTAGATCATTACTTCTTTATGATTTTGATAATATTTCTCTTTTTTTCCAGCTCGTCTTAAACATCATTTGTAATTTTTGCTATCCTTGGAATTCATAGCATTATTCTGATAAACCATATCTCAACTGCCTCTAATGTTCTCTGTATCGTCCATGACTCACTTCCATATAGTAGAACAGGTTGGAGGTAGCACTTCAGGACACTTTCCATGACAATGATTTGTTACATGGGATGTTTTCCATTTGATGGAATTATGTCTTTACTTGTTCTATTCTCCTTCTAATTTCTGCTGTGCACCTGCCATCTGATGTTTTTAATCCCAGCTGTTTGAATCTACTCACTTGTTTCAGGATTTTTCCATTTATTTTTATTCTACCTTCTTGTGTGTTTGTTTTATTTGATATTATCATAGACTCTGATACTTGCTGAGGAGGGAATCTGAGGATTTATGGACGTGTTCGGCTTGCAGTAATGATGACCCGCTAATAACTCAATAGTCTCTGTCTTTTTGATTTGAGGGTCAGGCCTTTTTGTTCACTTTCTGTCACAATTTCATATATTTAGATTTTGTAGAAAGAAAATAATTGGCAAATTATTATTATTATTGTTGTTTTGGAGGGGGGAGGTGTTAGTGGTTGAAATGAAAATTATGCCATAGACTTATAAACCGTCCTGATCCCTAAGTTCTTGTTTTAAAGTTTTTGGGGACATATTTGACGAGTTGTTCACTATCAAGAGGCTAGATGCTTGACAGCAACAGAGTTGGAAGCTGCCAGCGTCTCATAGCTGATGAAGAACCAGTGAACCAGACCCTACTCCACCTCTTCACATTGCCTCATATAATAGACTAACCATCCTAGTCTGGCCAAGCAAGTAGGGATCAAAGAGGGATGACAACTCAGCACTCAAAAATGTCATGCTGACATTAGATGTGTTGGGCTGGTTCGTCATCATGTCTCCAACGGTTTGCCTCTTCTTTGTTTGCCAGGTTGTGTCCATATTAATGCTAGGTGCGGATGCCTTGTTCGTTCCATTTGTAGAACATAGCCATCTCTAGTATCTTCTTTTCATTTCTTGATTGATGTTGTTAATGCTTGATCTTCTGGCAACTTCTTTATTTGTAATATACTCTCTCTCTCTCTCTCTCTCTCTCTCTCTCTCTCTCTCTCTCTCTCTGCGATCACAGTAATATACTGACAGGATTATTAACTCTCTACACAGCGTTTTAGAATGAAGTCCCTGCCAGCTCTGGGAGATCGTCTGCGATACCTGAGACAGCGTATGGTCTACCAAAAAGACTTTGGAGAGCACTGCATGAAGACGGAGCTTCGAAGATGCCTATCAACACCACAGCTGACCTTGCTAGGTGTTGGCAACACAATCGGTGTTGGTATTTACGTCATGCTGGGAGTTATGGCTAAAGAGAATGCTGGTTATTAGTGTTTTTCCTTCTTTGTTTAGTGCCTGTGACATTTATTAAGTCATTTGTGGAATATAATATGGCTAAATTAAATCAACCAGTTCATACAATTTATATTCAATAAGTCATTTAATACAATTCCATTCAGTCAACCATTTTATACAGTTGAATCCAGTCAACCATTTTATACAGTTGAATCCAGTCAACTATTTTATACAGTTGAATGCATACAAGTCAGTCATTATTTATAGTTTTTGCTATGGCCATCTAAACATCTATCAAACTATATAATTAGTGTAAATTCTGTATTCATGTCGAGGCTACTGCTGTTGTTATATGACACTCTCACAAGGTTCTGTAAATATATCCACATAACTTCTTGTACATCTTGCATAAAATCACACACACAATAATATAAAATTCTGTGAATAACTTGTTAACAAATTTGAAAGTATTTTAAAATAAATATCTAAGGAAAATACTTGGTATAGTGTGGAACGAATTCAAAACAAACGAGGAAATTAGAGAAATCACCAATTAACCACTAAAATCATCAGTTATCAAGAAAAGATGTTGGACATGTGATAAGAAGAAATAATAACCGAATCATGAAGCAAGCCCTCATGTGGGAAACAACAAGTAGGAGGAAAAGAGACCAACCCAGAGAAACACTGAGAAAAACATTTATCAGAGAAGCAAAGGCAGCAGGAATTGGCTCCCTCAATGTGATCGAGATGCTTGCACAGAACAGAAACAAATGCTGAGATTTGATAAATATCTTTGCCAGGATTGAGACTGCTAAAAGGAAAATTTATAAAAAGAGAAAGTGTATCTGAGTCTATACCCTATGGGCTGGCCACAGCCATGGCTGAAAGGTCACTCGATAGATAGAATAACTTGTATCAACAACTGTTGCTATAAAATGTGTATATTCCTTGCCTTGATTTCCTTAATAAACACTGGTCGCTTTTGAGATATGAAATATCTACATCTATCTAAACATCTTCCCTTGAAATAAATTTTGTGAATAATACTTTACTAAAACATCACTGAATGTTTCTCTAAGTCTTGACTCCCAGTGAACTGCGTTGCCTGTCCTACCTTCCTTTTGATCTCCCTCTGATCTAGTCTCCCTTAGCTAATTACCACTTCTTTTAAATAATATATTAACCAATCTTGGCTCCTGCCATATTTCTGTAATCGCATGCAAACATTTAACTTTATAGGCAAATTTAAATAAAATTTGGGTGGGTTGCTTACGAGTGCGTAGCCTATAACTAATCTCACCATCAAGAGATTATCTTATCTGTTTACTTGTCTTTCATTTCCTGCATTATCATCATCTTGTATCAATATCAAACATTTTATTTGTAAAACCATGCCTAAAACTTGGTGCAGGGTGCAGGAAATGTTTAGGTCTATATTTACTATCCAAATATGTCTGGTAATAGTTTTAAATATGACATAACCCAATAGTGGGTCACGGCAGTTTACTATTATGTGTACACATCTTTATGGCTAGATCTGAGTAATTTCAAACTAATTAACATAATTTTTACTGATAATAATGTAAGTTTAGTCCTGAATTAACACAAAAAGATTTGGATAGTTCCTTCCTTTAATTGTAGCAACACAAAATGATAAAATCTGATACCCTCATTTTTTACAGGACCATCTGTAGTGCTGTCTTTCATGGCTGCCATTTTTGTGACCATGATGAACGCGCTGGTGTTTGCAGAGTTCGCCACGGTGGTGCCCCAGACAGGGGCATGCTATGTCTACATATATAAGGTCAGGAGCTAGACCTTGACCCAGTTAGTTAATCTTGGTCTGCTTTCTATCTCCTGCTGTGTCACACATGTCTATATCTGTACAGTCCTGAATGACTGACTAACGTTAGAGTAACAATTTTTCTAAGACAATGTACAAGTGTGCATGATCAGAATGCGTGTATTGATAGGAAATACTATGATGTAATTTTCTATATTTAGTCATGTTTGTCAAAATGGACCCAGCCTAGGATATCATATTAAAAAAAAAAAGTAAAGTGCCCCCATCACGCCAAGTGGCGTATAGGGAATATGGTGTTAGTGGCCATAAATTTTACAGACCTTCGGCACATGATTTTTGGGGTAATGTGGTTGGTATTACGCCCGGTCCGCTTTACTTTCCCAGAAAAAAAATCCGGTACCCATTAAAGACTGGGTGAACCGGAAGCCATCTGTTGGGATCGAACTCTACCTCTAGTCCTTTGTAGTCCAGTTCACTAAGCACTGAGCTATCGCGGCTCCCAAGGATATCATATGCCAATTTCAAATTGTAATTATTGTATATGAATTTTTAGATAATTGAACAAGGAATTATATTTCACCAATAAAAAGACGCTACAAGACCTGGAGAAATAAAAATGAGGAACAAATTATCAAAACCCCCCAAAAAATTAAAATGTAAAATTGAGGCAATAAATGCCTGCTTACCAACTAAGTAAAAAGTAACCCAATATGAATTAATTGCAAAAAAAAAAGAAAAAAAACAAGCAATGTGTCTTTAAGCACCCTTGAAAGTTTGATTTGATGTAGCAAAAAAACAATTCGCAATGTGTCTTTAAGCACCTTGAAAGTTTGATTTGATGTAGCAAAAAAAACAATTCGCAATGTGTCTTTAAGCACCTTTGAAAGTTTGATTGATGTAGCAAAAAACAATTCACAATGTGTCTTAAGCACCCTTGAAAGTTTGATTTGATGTAGCAAAAAAACAATTCGCAATGTGTCTTTAAGCACCCTTGAAAGTTTGATTTGATGTAGCAAAAAATCAATTCGCAATGTGTCTTTAAGCACCCTTGAAAGTTTGATGTAGCAAAAAATCAATTCGCAATGTGTCTTTAAGCACCCTTGAAAGTTTGATTTCATGTAGCAAAAAAATAACTTATCTTTTGTCATTATAATCACAATGTATTGATTTCCTTTTCATTGTAATCTTAATATTTAATTGATTACAGGTATGATATATGAAGCTTTATTTTATTTCTTAATCCAGACCGAAGTTGTTCAAATAACAATTCTTGTTGTTGCTTGAATATTATCATTATTATAAACATTTAAAAAAGTTAATTAAATTGGGTTTTTAGACATCATCAATTGAATCTATCTGACTATCTATTGACCTTTCGAGCCGTAGCCAGCCCATAGGGCGTAGACCAAGATACTCCTTCTCTTATCTGAATTTTTGTTCTAGCAGTTTTCAATTCTTTTAAAGATATTTTATCAAATCTTTTATCATCAATTGAATGCTAGCATGAAAATCATATTTATCAATGCCATTTTGATCAGCTGACCTTTGTTGGCAATAAACACTGCTAATCTGAATGGAAAATCACACTTTTTTTTAACTTGCTTTGTTTGTAAACACCATATAGGGAAGAAGGAGGGAAGTCTCAGTAAAAGAATGTTTTCAAGAAACTATATAAAATAATTAAATGTAAAAGTAGGAATATGCGAATTAAATAATTAAATTAAATTATATGAATTAAATTAACCCTAGATTACAATACTGTAGTAAAAATTACTGCATCAAAACACAAATTCTTCAAGATTTGATAGTTTGCGGTGTTCAAGCATTAAACCCCCTCCCCCAAACCGTGTACCTTCTAATTACTAATTCCGGTGATCTCTGAGTGTTTAATTTGTTTCTATTGATGTAGATTTTTTTTTTGGCCATTTTGTGAAATATGATGCTATAGTATGAAAAAAATTGCTGGTCGTTTTCATTTATTATTTTTTTCCCCTTTGATGAGAAAACTTTCCTTGGTTGTCGGCGACATCATACAACTCTTTGTGATTTGGGAAACTCAGTGAATAACGCTTTGAGGTAGCCGAAAATGCTGACAAATTTACAGCATCCATCCGAGTAGACAAAATAACACTGATGGACTAGCAACATTACTATTGCAATTGCAGGTTATAAGCACTTGAGCTCCTCAAAATTAAAAATGGATAAGCTAAAATGAACAATTACCTGACACAAGATTTTAGGAAGGGGGGGGGGGGTGCAAGAGAGAGAGAGGACTCATACTACTAGTTCTTCTGCACACTAAAATGTTCTGATTTCTTCATCTATTCTTTGTTCTATTTCCTTTCATCTCACTGTGGATCATTGATATGTACCTTCCTAAATAGCTAATACTCAGGGGTCAACTTTGGTGACCCTAAGTGTTTCATTTGTGTAAATTGCTGTTGGCGTCGCCGTTTTTCCTTTTTTGTTGCTGTGACCAAGGAAATTTCCTGGTCCAGGGAAGTCATCAAACAACCCTTTTTTGACTTGGGGAAACACAGCGGCTAACGCTATGTGGTTGCCGAACATACTGACAGACTTACGGCGACCGTACCAATAAGGGAACAGTACAGATAGACATTGTAACACAATCCGGTCCATGAAGTAAAGCACAGGTCATAAACCAACCTGAGCCAGGAATTTTCGAGTCCCCCTGTTCTGCATAGTGTAAACACTTGGTACTGTGTCAAGAGTTCAGATAAATTACTATGTTTAGAGCACTTAATTTTACATTTAAGTGGTAGTAATTTTGCTATTATTTTTATCGTAACTGGGTTACAGATAGGTATCGTAATTAAGGGTTAAGATTGTTTCATGTCTTTCCCACTCACTTCATCTCTGCTTCCACCCATCTTCTCCAAGTATATTTTGGCCTTCCTCTATGCCTTTTCCCCTGGGATTCCAGAAAAGGGCTTGTCCTGTAATACTCTCATTTGGTTTCTCCAGTGTGTCCCCTATTGAGCACCATCATCTTTATCTTATCTCTTTCCCACTGATATTTGACTGACACTTTCCCATAGTTCTGAGATCATGATTTTGTCCTCCCAATTCCATCTTTCGTTTCTGCGCATGCAACCATTAGTGAAAGTCTATATCATTAAGTTTGTAATTCTTTTTTTCTCCATGTTTCACAGCCATATAATAGGACTGGTTTAACATTGAAGTTGAACATTTTTATTTTTGTATTTAACCTCATTTATTCATTTATTATTTATGACAAATTCATTTATAATTAATTTATTGCAGGTTTTAGGGGAGTTTGTAGGATTCCAGATTGCCTGGGTTATGTTAGTAAGTAAGTAAACTTCAGTACTTTGTTTATACTAATTTTATTTATATTAAATGGTTTGCTATTTTTTCAACTGTTCTTAACTCCACTATTTTTCAACTGTTCTCATCTCCACTATTTTTCAACTGTTCTCATCTCCACTATTTTTCAACTGTTCTCATCTCCACTATTTTTCAACTGTTCTCATCTCCACTATTTTTCAAGGGTTCTCATCTCCACTATTTTTCAACTGTTCAGCTGACTTTACTTCTCATCTCCACTATTTTTCAACTGTTCTCATCTCCACTATTTTTCAACTGTTCTCATCTCCACTATTTTTCAAGGGTTCTCATCTCCACTATTTTTCAACTGTTCAGCTGACTTTACTCTCATCTCCACTATTTTTCAACTGTTCAGCTGACTTTACTCTCATCTCACTATTTTTCAACTGTTCAGCTGACTTTACTCTCATCTCCACTATTTTTCAACTGTTCTCATCTCCACTATTTTTCAAGGGTTCTCATCTCCACTATTTTTCAACCTGTTCAGCTGACTTTACTCTCATTTCACTATTTTTCATCTGTCTCATTTCCACTATTTTTCATCTGTTCTCATTTCCACTATTTTTCATCTGTTCTCATTTCCACTATTTTTCATCTGTTCTCATCTCCATTATTTTTCAAGGGTTCTCATCTCACTATTTTCATCTGTTCTCATTTCCACTATTTTTCAAGGGTTCTCATATCCACTATTTTTCATATGTTCTCATCTCCACTATTTTTTCACCTGTTCTCATCTCCACTATTTTTCACCTGTTCTCATCTCCACTATTTTTCATATGTTCTCATCTCCACTATTTTTCACCTGTTCTCATCTCCACTATTTTTCATCTGTTCTCATCTCCACTAATTTTCAACTGTACAGCTGACTTTACTCTCATCTCACTATTTTTCATCTGTTCTCATTTCCATATTTTTTCATCTGTTCTCATCTCCACTAATTTTCAACTGTACAGCTGACTTTACTCTCATCTCCACTATTTTTCATCTGTTCTCATCTCCACTATTTTTCAAGGGGTCTCATCTCCATTATTTTTCATCTGTTCTCATCTCCACTATTTTTCATCTGTTCTCATTTCCACTATTTTTCAACTGTTCTCATCTCCACTATTTTTCAAGGGTTCTCATATCCACTATTTTTCAATATGTTCTCATCTCCACTATTTTTCATCTGTTCTCATCTCCACTATTTTTCATCTGTTCTCATCTCCACTATTTTTCAAACTGTTCAGCTGACTTTACTCTCATCTCCACTATTTTTCAACTGTTCTCATCTCCATTATTTTTCAACTGTTCTCAACTGCACTATTTTACCACACTCTCACTTATTCCACATCACTGACTCCACTATTTTACCACACTCTCACCTATTCCACAACACTGATTCCCCTATTTTACCACAATCTCACTTATTCCACAACACTGATTCCCCTATTTTACCACAATCTCACTTATTCCACATCACTGATTCCCATATTTTACCACAATCTCACTTATTCCACAACACTGATTCCCATATTTTACCACAATCTCACTTATTCCACAATACTGATTCCCCTATTTTACCACACTCTCACCTATTCTACAACACTGACTCCCCTATTTCACCACACTCTCACCTATTCCACAACATTGACTCCCCTGAATCCTGTATTTAAAAAAATTCCCTACTGACTCTTCAATTTTCTCCAATGTTTTTTTTCGCTGCCTCAGAATAATAATTATTATTTCTGACTCAATGACTCTTGTCTCCACAAAATTTGATTTCTCTTAACATTTAATTATTCAAAAGACAAAATATTATGTGTTGTGGCTAACTTGAGATCCTTTCCTTTCCAGTGTCTGTGTTAGCAAGTTCTGTCGGAGCTCGTGCATGGAGCGGGATGTTTGATTCTTTCTTTAACCACACTATTCAGGTCAGAATGACTGTCAATAAAAGTGCTCCTAGCTGTTGATATTTATGTTCTCTGCTATCAATGTACAAGTTCTCACTTACTATTTATATTATATATGTGTTTTTCCTTTGTCTACATTCCTGGATATGCGGGAGTATGGGGAAATGAAAGAGCAGACAGATGGCTAGCAATGCTGTCATTGAAGACAGCCAATGAATAGATTGGGCGGACATCAGCAATGCCCTCCAAGATGTGGAAGGGCACAGGACTTTGACAACCATGAGTCAACGTCACTCCTTTCGATGAAAGAGATGGGAGTTAAGATGGGCACAGCCAGAAACAAGAAACTGTTTAGTGGGCGTGTAAGAAGACTTATCAACCAACATAGAACTGGAGTCGTCAGTTGCTGGATACCGTGGGACTTGCTGAGGAGGGGATCTGAACACATATGGACATGTTCGTAGTGCAATGATGATGACCCAAAAATAACTTAATAACTCAATTATGAGGGGGAGCGGGGGGGTGAGAATTGAAATAAGATAGAAAAAAATGGTATGGTAAAAGCTTTACATGATTAGTAGACGACACAGATTTGAACGACGTTTCAGCTCAATAGGCCTTCAGCAGGAACAAACAAACAACACGCACACACAGATATGTAAGTAAATAAAACTAATCCTGCATAGTTAAGTAGTAATGAAACATCCAAAACAAAATAATCGAAACTGGTTGAAGAAAAATGACTTCCCTGTGTCGTGGACCGTGGTCAGAATGGGAAAGGAATGGTCACACGGGTGTAGCTGTAATTATACTCTCTGGTCAGGGGTGAAGGGTTCTAAAATTACGCGAGTGGGGGGAACGCTGTATAGGTTACCTCGACTGCAAAGACACTGACAATGTCTAAAAGTATCTAAGTGCCCATAAATACATGTATACACACACAGATATGTGTATACATATATTCACATACAAAAACCTGCACATACCTATACATATCCACATACATATATACAGGGTGTTCGTAAAGTCGCAGTGCAGTGAATATTTCTAATATTCAGTAAATGACGTAATCATCATCTACGTACCACAATTTTGTAAACCACATTTATGAACAAACCGCTGCTTCCTTTAAGGTTTTATTTACGTAAGGGACGGGCACTACGCTACTTTCACTGTCTCATTGCTTGAAGGAAATGGTGTTGACGATTGAAAACAGGGTATTTCTGGTTGAGCATGTCTTTCGTAATGGCGGTAAATATATGGATGAGGTCATTAGACAATTCGTGAGGAAATTCCAGACTCACAAGTCCCTCACCGAAATTCTGTTACAAAATTGATCAAAAAGTTTCGTGAAAACCGGTAGTGTGGTAGATGCATACCGATCTGGAAGACCTTCAATTTCACAAGACCAAATTATGGAACTCCAAGACAGAATTACAATGAGTCCAAATGCATCTTTAAACCACTTGTCTCAACAGGTGCAAATATCTAAGAGTTCTGTTCACAAGGTTTTAAGAAGTGAACTACACTATCGTCCATACAAATTAACTGAAGTGTCTCAACTCCAAGAAAGAGATTATGAATCCCGTTTAAACTACTGCATGTGGTTTCAGAATTTTATTTATGAACATGGCGCTGCCATCCTTGACGTCACTTTTTTCACTGATGAGGCCTGGTTTCATTTATCCGGTTATGTGAACAGTCAGAACAATCGGCTGTGGAGCAGTGAAAACCCCCATGAATTTCATCAAGTGCCGCTTTACGATCAAAAAGTCGGAGTGTGGTGCGCTATAAGTCGTATGCGGATAATAGGACCTATATTTTTTAATGAAACAATAAATGCAGAACGTTACCGTACTTTAATTCTGGAACCGTTGATAGCACACCTTACAGAACGGGAAATTACGGAATCCTGGTTTCAGCAGGATGGGGCAACAGCACACACAGCCACAACAACACTCAATTATTTAGAAAGCATATTTGCAAATCGCATTATTTCACGTGGAATCTGGCCTGCTCGTTCACCAGATCTAACACCCCCAGATTATTATCTGTGGGGGGCATTGAAGGGGAAAGTTTATGAAAATAATCCGCAGACATTAATGACTTAAAGACTGAAATAGTAGACAAGATTAAACAAATATCACCAGACATTATTCTGAAGGTTTTCGCAAATATGGAAAGACGAATCACATGTCTTGAGGCCCGTGGTGGACATTTTCAACATATGCTTTAGGCACAACTTTATTGTGTTAATACCAACATTACCCATTATAAGCTCGCCGATAGCAGTCAAGTATATTTGAATAATACCATTTATTTTACAATTTGTGTGACGCATTAGTTAACCGCATTTCTGGTGACGTTTTTCTTCCGAGAGTAGAAATTCACTGCACTGCAACTTTAAAAACACCTGTATATATATATATATATATATATATATATATATATATATATATATATATACACGTACATATATATGTATATATATATACATACATACACACACATACATGCATGTATATATACCAATACCCATACATATGAACACATACATGCATGTGCACACCCATACAGGGACAATCATAGTCTGAGAGTGGGGTACAATAAAAACATATGAGGGGTAAGTAGTACAGAAAAAAAGGGGTATAGAAGAGCACTGAAGTGTCTCAGTGGGGACTAGTGGACGAGAACTATGAATAGCATGGCACAGTAGATAGACTAAAGTGCCCAAACATGGGCAGTAGAGAAGGCTATGCAATAGGGACTTAGCTCAATTATATATGTGTGTGTTGTTGATTTGTCTCTTGTATCATCGTTATTGGTTATGGAAGGCCTCGGTATCACTGCAAACGAATTAAAATCCATAATTGCTCAACCGCCCGTGCCAGTGGAATCATCCGAATTACTAACACATCTCCCAAACAAAGAAAGGTAACTTTAGTCCCCATCGTAGCAGTCTCAGCACACGCCAAAAGACATAAGGCGAAACCGCGCAGAAAGTGAACACAGCCAACTGTTCCCTGTCATACGATATCATCATTCATCGTAAACAAGTGGGATATCTTGTATCATCCTCTATGCTTAGTTTGATCTCGTGCTTTTACATCACTGTGGTTTAGGAAACAGGGATCATTCATCATCATCACCAAGTGCCATACCGGGTTGGCGTAGGCGATCATCTCTCTGCACATTTCTTGGTCCTTCAAGGTTGTCATATATGTTTTTATTATGCCATTAGAATAAGTTGTTCAATATTTTTTCTCTAGGTTTTCCTCTGTTCTTCTTTTCATTCATTCTGCCAATTATTATATTATTCTAAATTTATTCTTTTTGGCGTCACATGTCCAGTAAATGTAAATTGTCTTTGTCTTATATGATTCTGATGATATTTCTGGTTTCTCCAGGTCTTTTTAACCATTCTTCATTAGTTATTTTAGCGCTCCATGGAATTCGTAGCATTCTTCTGACGAATCACATCTCAGCTGTCGTTAATGTTCTCCGTGTTGTCTTGCTTATTATCCAAAAGAGTGATTAACCCTACTTTATGATACCGTCGTAAAAGTTACCACCTCAAAATGCAAATTCTTGAAATTGTACACTTTGCCGTGTGCAAACTCATCAGCACAAATACAAAACCTTAGACTATTCAAATCAAATGTACTATCAACTATTACGTATGCGTGTGAGAGCTGGAAAACAACAAGAGACATAGAAACAAAGTTGAACGCATTTGAAAATAAATTTCTAAGGAAAATACTTGGAATAGCATGGAACGAATTCAAAACAGACGAGGAAATTAGAGAAATCACCAATCAACCACTAATATCTTCAGTAATCAAGAAAAGACGATGGCCATATGTTGGATATGTGATAAGGAAAGATAATAACCAAATAACAAAGCAAGCCCTCATGTGGGAAACAACAGGTAAGAGGAAAAGCAGATCCAGAAAGACACTGAGAAGAACATTGATCAGAGAGGCAAGAGTAGCAGGAATCGGCTCCCTCAATGAGATAGAGTTGCTTGCACAGAACAGAGACAAATGGCGAGATTTGATAAAATATCTTTACAAGGATTGAAAACTGCTAGAATAAAAATTTAGATAAGAGAAAGAGTATCTGGGTCTATTTCCTATGGGCCAGCTATGGCTCGAAAGGTCAATAGATAGATAGATAGATAGATGTGCAAACATTCCCCTTCCCCCTGTACCTTCCTAATTACATCTTTTGACCACTGAGTGTTATATTTGTTTCCTTTGATGTTGGATCAGACGCAAAAGTGCACACCGTAAAAAGTATTACAGTATAGTTTTTTTTTAATTTTTTTTTTAGATTTGGCTAATTTTTTTAAGAAATTCCATATTTTTTTTAATGATGGGGGAAATCTCCTCAGCCATTGGTGAGACATCAAATAAACCTTTGTAATATGGGATAGACAGCGAATGACGTTTAGATGGAGTCTTCCCCTAAACATCGACCACAACAGAATGAGAAACCACATGTTCACTAAACTCAAAATGGGATCAGGGTGGTCTAGAGGTAAGGCATCGACCTCTAGACAAGAAGGTCTCAGGTTCAATTCCTACCACAGGTGATTTAAAAAAAATCAAGTCCATGGCTTTAACCTCCCCTGATCTCTGGGTAGTGAGATCCGATGTCTAGCCCTCTCTGGGTAGTGAGATCCGATGTCTAGCCCTCTCTGGGTAGTGAGATCCGATGTCTAGCCCTCTCTGGGTAGTGAGATCCGATGTCTAGCCCTCTCTGGGTAGTGAGATCCGATGTCTAGCCATCTCTGGGTAGTGAGATCCGATGTCTAGCCCTCTCTAAAAACGGTGAAAAACAGGAATTCCTGTGTTATTCTGCGCATATTAAAGAACCCTTGGCAGTTTGAAATAAAAAAGAGTAAACCAAAATATGGCCGCTGCAAAAAACCTACCAAAAATGTTGAAGCTCTCGATGATAAATATATGAGAGTACCTCTGATCTTGGAGACTAGCTGTCTGTGTGGCAGGGGGACACCTGAGCTCCCAGTGGGGAAAATAGGAAAAAAGGATATTCATGCAAAATTCAGTCTCTCTGGACTTCGCTGTAGATATAAAGCTGGCAAACGCAAAAAAATAAACAAAACAAACTCAAAATAGTAACTACCAGCCAATGCCACTGTACCCCGGATGATAAGACAACAAAACATGTTCTACAGGATTTGAATCTCTAGATGTTTGTCATTTTGTTGAAAGCATTTGATGCTAGTAACTTACAGGTGTAACCAAATAACAATAGGAGAAATACCTCTACTTGATGTACAATCTTAAATTATATCTGGGCAGTAATAGAGACAAAGAAGAAGGAACATAGAATGATATAAAAATAAGGATACAAAAAGTGAGAGGAGCTTTCGTTGCACTGGGAGACATATGGAAATCCAAAGAAATTAGGTTAAATACAAAAATAAAAGTTTTAAGCTCCAATGTTAAATCAGTCCTTTTATATGGCTGTGAAACATGGAGAACAACAAAAAAGACAATCAAGAAGAAACAGACCTTTATTAATGCATGCTTGCACAGAATAAAAGGAAGGAAATTGTAGGACAAAATCACTAACACAGAATTATGGAAATGTACCAATCAAATACCAGTGGACAAAGAGATAACAATGACATTGATGGAGCTGGATAGGACATGTACCGGGAAAGCCAACTGAGAGTATTACATGACAGATCCTTTTTTGAAATCCCCAGGGAATGAAACAAAGAGGACGACCAAAAAGTTCTTGAAGAAGATAGGTGGAAGCAGAGATGAAGATAATGGGGAGGACATGGAATGATTTTAAAAGAATGACAAGAAATAGCACAGCTTGAAAAGTATTTGTTAAAGACCTATGCTCCACAGGGAGCTGAAAGGTAGAAGAAGAACTTACAGATGAAAGGATCATATTGGTATTGTTTCCTCATTTTTGCGTTTCATAATATAACAACCTTAGACATATTAAAAAAACACAGAATTGTTGATAGCATCTTAACTAAATACTTATATTGTGTTCATTTATTTACTTTTATTTACATTAATTTTCAGGAGAAAACAGATAGCTTTTTTGGCAAAATCCAGTTTGGCACCCCATTTGCTGAATCTCTGGACTTTTTGGCTTTTTCTTTTCAAATTTCCATAGTCATTATCATCTCCTGTAATGTTTTCTGCTCATCAATTATCAACACTATCCTTGGTATCATCACATCCTCTGTGCTTGTGTTTGTTTTCATCGCTGGACTTATCTATGGAGACTCAAACAACTTTACAAATGTTGGTCACGGTGGATTTTTCCCATTTGGTTTTGCTGGAGTAGTCAAGGGGGCATCACTGGCTTTATATGCTACAAGTGGATTTGAGATTGTGTCCCTTTCTGCAGAGGTGAGTCAACACATTGTTTGTGTCTTTCTGTTAATTTGAGTTTAATGTTCTGCAGTTATTCGTCATTGATGCTTTAGCTGATTTGCTCATTTGTATCTTTCCAGAGTGTGGTGTGTGTTCTCCCGTGTGTTACCAGGGCCTCATTATGTGGGAAGTAAAGAATAGTGATGAAAATAGAATAGAACAGAGATGAAATGTGTTAGATTAATGACAGGAAACAGTCTGAGAGATAAGATCAGAAATGAAGAACTGAGAAAAAAGGTAGGAATAGCCCTCCGCCATAGACTATATAAGGAAACAACAGATAAAATGGTTTAGCCATGTGACAAGGCAGAAAGACACAACACAACGAGCCTTCAACAAACGTTGTGAGAACACCAGACCCAAGGGTCGACCACGAAAAAGATGGGTCGATGGAATATTAGAAGCACTAGGAAACATAACAGCAGCAGAGGCGAACAGAAGAGCAAAAGACCGCAAATTATATCTCCCCTCGACGCTGAAAGGCAGATGAGGAAGGAAAGAAGAAGTTACCTTCCAGGCATGTCGTAAGAGGCGACTAAGGAGGTTGATCGATGGCTTGACAAACTGTCATTATAAAAAAAGTATTGTTATGGAAACAGAACCATAGATTTTAGAAGCTGTGATCTCGGCAATATGTGCCATTTTGGCACGCAAGGTTTCTGTTTTTGAGATTATAATTCTGCCCTATTTGCTGTCTTTGGCTCAAAAGGACAATAGATAGATAGAAAATACACCTGCTTCTTTTATACAATAAAAATGATTAACGGAAGTTGTATCTTAAAATTAAAAAACTTTTGTGGTTAAAATTTTAATAATACAAACTCTGAAGCTCTCAGATTTGTCAATCTTTAATATTTATACTAGGAGCATTATTTACTAAAATAACATTTATACATAAATATTTACTTTAACAAGAAATGTTAATTTTTGTGAGTAGTGTCACAAAATGGAACTACTTCCATGAAATATCAATTTTAAGAATGAGTGAAATGTGTTAGTAAAGTAAGTAAAGATTCCCGCCATGTCTTGCTAGGCGCATGGAGATAGGGTCACTAACACCATATTTCCCTATACGCCACTTGGCGTGACGGGGGTACTTTACTTTTACTTATGGCACATTTTTGGGTGATATGGTCAGCATCGCGCCAGGTCGCCTTTACTTCCCAGAAAAATTTACTGGTACCCATTTTTAGAGGCCAGGTGAACCCCGGAGCCTTGTTGGTCCGAAAAAAAAATGCCACTTCTGGGGATCGAACCTGGACCTTTCTGATCAGAAAGCGAGTATACTAACCACTCAGCCACTGAGGCTTCTCAGTTTTAGACTCAGGTCTTATTCATCTGTAAATACTGCACATCACTGTATCTGTATACCAGTCAAATACCAGTGGACAAAGAGATAGAGCGAAGAAGATGGCACTGGATAGGACACACACTGCGGAAGCCAATTGAGAGTAGTACACAACATGCCCTATTTTTGAATCCCCAAGGAAAAAGACAAAGAGGAAGACCAAAAATCATCATGGAGAAGACAGATGGAAGCAGAGATGAAGATGATGGGGAAGACATGGAATGAACTTAAAAGAGTGGCAAGAAACAGAACAGCTTGGAAAGTGTTTGTTGAAGACCTATGCTCCATAGGGCACAGAAAGTGTTTGTTGAAGACCTATGCTCCACAGGGAGCTGAAAGTGATTGTTGAAGACCTATGCTCCACAGGGAGCTGAAAGTGTTTATTGAAGACCTATGCTCCACAGGGGGCTGAAAGTGTTTATTGAAGATTTATGCTCCACAGGGAACAGAAAGGTAGAAGAAGAAATGCTGAACACTTTCCAAGATTAGAACAAAAATGTCACTTTGAGATGAACACAAAGAGCTATGTGAGACATAAGACTTTATATTGGGGGCCCCACAAAAGTGTTGTCACAGTCAGTTTTGGGTTGTTAACCCAGCCAGCCAAGCAAAGTTAGGCTAACTTGTGACTCCCAGGAGTATTACACAGCCTTTGTACTATTTGACAAAGTTTCTGACTACTATCAAAGTTGCGCTTTCTTTGCAACCCAAGATGGTGGTGCCTTTTCGCCGGCTCATCACCAAGGAAGTGTGATTTCATTGATGTGTGTTTCTGAATGAAGAGAATGAAAGCTTAAGCTGTATCCACATGCTGATTCACTGGGGTTGACCAGTCTTTAATGTGGAAACTGGTTCTGGATCGTGCGACAGAGTGAGTGCATGTGAGTCTAGGCCATCCACAGCCATCGACTTTCAATCAAAAGTGGAGGCGGGCTCTGTAGACAGGCAATGGGTAGAGTCATTGCAAAAGTTAAAAAACCATAGGGTCACCTCAACATTCCTGGATATGCAGGAATATGGAGAAATGAAAGAGCGGACAGGTTGGCTAGCCGTGCTGTCATTGAAGACAGTCAACCAATGGATTGGTCAGACATCATCAACACCCTCCAAGATGTGGGAAGGGCACATGACTTCGACAACCATGAGTCCACGTCACTCCTTCAGATGAAAGAGATCAAAGTTAAGATGAGTACAGCCAGAAATGAGAAACTGAGTGGATGTGTAAGAAGAGATATCAACCAACTCAGAACTGGAGTCATCAGCTGTTGAGCACTGCGGCACTTGCTGAGGAGGGGGATCTGAGCACCTATGGACATGTTTGGAGTGCAGTGATGGTGACCCACCAATAACTCAATCTAGAGACCAGTGGAGGGTTAAGCCAAGAAGAATCCATGGATTCGATTTTAAAAACAAAAACTCCCGGGCCTGTGGTGGGAATTGAACCTGGGACTTTCTTGTCCAGAGGCTGACATCTTACCTCTAGACCACCCTGCCCCCCTGATATCACTAGTGGTAGCCACATGTGCCAGAAAGCATTCAGTAAGTAGTTTCTGGATAGAGGACATTCTAAAGGATAATGTGATTAAGACATTAAGGTCTCCATACTGGCTTTCTCTCTCAGGCAGGCAAGACAGATGGGCACATTCAGATTAGCAGTGAAATGCCCTCCTTCTAGACCAACTACCTACTCTTCTTCTTTCCTTCCTCATTTGCCTTTCAGCATCGAGGGGAGATATAATTTGAGGTCTTTTGCTTTTCTGTTCGCCTCTGCTGCTGTTATGTTTCCAGGTGTTTCCAGTATTTTGTCGATCCATCTTTTTCGTGGTCGGCCTTTGGGTCCTATGTTCTTGCAACATTTATTGAAGGCTCGTTGTGTTGTGTTTTGATCTTTCTGCCTTGTCATATGGCCAGACCTTTTTATCTGTTGTTTCTTTATAAATTCTATGGTGGTGGTTATTCCTAGCTTTTTTCTTAGTTCGTCGTTTCTGATCTTATTTCTCAGACTGTTTCCTGTCATTTGTCTAACACATCTCATCTCAGTAGAGGTAATTTTTTTTATTGTTCTTGCATCTAGGGTCCAGGACTGGCATTGGTAGCACAATGTTAGAATGAAGATTGTATTGTAGAGTGCCCGTTTTGCCTCTAGAGTTATTTCCTTGTTGGACAATAGTGTCTAGATAGCTGTCCAATGATTTGACAAGCTTTTGTTGCATCTTGAATCCAACTGTCTACTGGTAATTTCTCTTTCTCTCTCTCTCTCTCTCTCTCTCTCTCTCTCTCTCTCTCTCTCTCTGCGATCAAGACTCAATCAGAGTAGGATTCCAGACTCTCTCATAAAGTCAGCTGTCTGTTTAAGCGATTCGATTGCCCCATATAGTTTCTCTTCCAGGGTGGTGGGTGTGGACTACTGGTAATTTAATTATTGATTACCAGTTTTATATATATATATAAAAAAAAGTAAAGTGCCCCCATCATGCCAAGTGGCGTATAAGGAATATGTTGTTAGTGACCATAAATTTTACAGACCTTCGGCACATGATTTTTGGGGTAATGTGGTCGGTATTACGCCGGTGCCGCTTTACTTTCCCAGAAAAAAAATCTGGTAACCATTAAAGGCTGGGTGAATAGGAAGCCATCGGTTGGGATCGAATCCTACCTCTTGTTCTTTGTAGTCCAATTCACTAACCACTGAGCTATCACGGCTCCCAGTTTTATATATAAATGTATCTATAAATATACATAGTACATTTTTTGTTTATTACACCCCACCACTTGCTCCATGCGACCAGCTTTACCACAGCACTGCAATTATTTGTCTTGTCTACATTTTTATATTTTTTAGGAGGCTAAAGACCCAGCGAGATCTGTTCCAAGAGCAATCATCCTTGAGCTTCTGATTGTTGGGGTTGTTTACATTGGAGCCGCCATTGGAATGCTGTTTCTTATTCCCTATTGGTTGATAGATCTTCGTGCGCCATTGCCGTCTGCTTTTGAACACAACGGAATAACATGGGGCAAAGTAATTGTGACATTTGGGCCTCTTTTTGGAATAACAAACCTCCAGATGTTAGGGCTTTACAGTTTTTCCAGAATAATCTACAGAATGGCAAAAGATGGGCTCTTTTTCCAGTGTTTTTTAAAAGTGAACAAACAAACGGGCATCCCTTTGAATAGTGTAGTGTTTGTTGGAATAGTTACATCAATTTCTGCACTACTTTTTGATTTGTCATATATAGTTAAAATTACGGTTATTCTGATGCTCCTGAATTATATGCTTGTGGGATCTGCTTTGATTAAGCTCAAGATTACAGAGTTTAGCAAATGGAAGACAAATTTGGAAACCGAACAACAAAAGCCAGAATTAGAACCAAAGCACGTTCATAGTTTTTATGATCATGAAGTTGTTGTGAGCGAATATGAAACTTGTGAAAGTGCTGAAAGTCCCGAAGCAGAAGCTGGTGTGTTTGATAACAATGTGTCAGCCGACAACAGTTTTTTAATTAATTTTAATAATGATCTAGATAAAGAGACACCAGCTGAAGATGGTACGTGTGTTCCGAGACAAGAAACGCCCGAAAAAACACGGTACAATAGACAGATCCCAGAATAATTCAAACATCAGCCCACCAGATCTCACAGTGTCTGGTATTTCAGACCCATTAAGTGATGAAAGAGGTGAATTAAATAAAAATATCAGCTGCGATGATAACGATGAGAGTGACGACCAGCAGACACTTTTTCAAAAACGTCAAATTCTTTGAATAAAAAAAATACCCCCAATTTTGTGCTTCCTGACAAACAAGTTCATAAAACCATTACAGAGAATAACCCGTTTAATAATTCCCTTAATGAAAAGGCTGCACGTCTGGTTTCCCCGTTTGTTCCAGGTGTTATATCTGTGAACGTTATTCTGGTTTTTCATTGGATTTGCTGCATGACAATATCTTATCAAGTGAATTTTGGTTGGCAAGACCTGGCTATGTTGAAACCATTATCTATAGTAGCAGTTGTGATCATGGCCTGCTTGCTTGTGGTTTTCTCTTTCCTGTTGTGGACCCAGTGCGGACCATCGGCTACGGGAGGTTTTGAGGTTTGTACTTGTGTGTGTGCTACATTTTTTAACATACCCATACTTTCTACGTGTTTTAACATACACTTACCTTATACATATTTTAACATACCCTTACTTTATACATTTTTTTTACAGGGGGCATTTGTATCTTGGGAAAATACCCCACTAGCGACCATTATTAGGACAACCTGATTTTGATTTCCACTGGAAGCAATGTGAATTGTATTCATCATGGTTGGGGAGGGAAAAAAAAAAGATACTCCTGTGAGTGACCCAGTCGCTGGCAGAAATGGGTACCCACAAACAAATTTCTTGAAAAATCTATTAATAAAAATTTAATTTCTTGAAAATTGTTGAAATTTAAAAAAAAAAAAAAAAAAAGAAACCCCTTTTTATGACACACTTGAAGAAAAAATTCATCATCAAAGGTAACAAATCCAACACTTTGGGTCAACCGAAAATAGTAATTAAGAAGGTTTTTTTTTGGGGGGGGGGGGGGTTGCCCCACAGCAAACCGTCAATTTTCAAAAATTTGTATTTTGAGGCGGTAATTTTTATGACGGAATTGAAATGTAGGGTTAAGGAGAGTCTTCAAGATAGAAGGTCTGCATATATGTCAATCTTTTGTGATTAAAACCAGAATGCCAGAGAATAAAGAATTCATGAAGTCACCCACCACTTTATATGAATAAATATTTTCTTTAAATATAACATCCTGTCAATCTTGTTGACAGTAGATTTAGTGGCCATCACTGCTGTTTGTTATTGAGACTTTTTTTTTTTTTGTTTTGTTTTTTTTCCTCATTTGTGTCTTTCCCTCTCTCTCTCTCTCTCTCTCTCTCTCTCTCTCTCTGCAGACTCTCTCATGACATCAGCTGTCTGTTTAAGCGAATTACTTGTTAATACGTTGCATCATGTTCTGCACCAGTGGCCCAGTGCATCCAGCATTTTATTCAGGTTAATAATGTGTCTTTCCAGGAAGATAAGATATACGTGCTTCTTTTATACATTCAAATTGATTAGAATAAGCTGTATCTTAAAATATATAGTCAATCTTACGGTCTGTTGTTTGATGTGCGACGGGGATAATCTGATGACTAACTGTGCATTTATATGTTCGAAATTGGAGTCAATAACGATGGCCTAACATCATCAAGCGCTATACATTTTTAAAGAAATGTGAAGATCATCAATTTCGGGAGGACATGAACTTCTGGTATATGGTGGATAGGCGGCAGGAACCATTGAAGGCTATGCATGAAAAGTGTTCCTTGTTGCAGTTTCCTCATATTCCAAGTCCATGGGGGACTGGTTGGTCTCAAGGCAAGACGCCAGAGAGGTTGTGGGTTCAAATTTCAGCTACACCGGTTGGGATTTTTATTTATGATTTCTCTCTGCGACAACCACCCCTGGTCTCAGCAGTGAGACCCAGGTTGAAAGTTACTCATCGACGGAAAAAAACATGAGTGCCTCCGAAGTCGAAGTTATCTGCCTTTGCGGCGAGGGACCCCTGTGCACATGGCTGCCAGGGAAAAATGGATTAACACACAAAATTCAGTTCCTAGTCTCTAGGGACTTCGTCAGAGTTGAAAGCTGGCGAACGCAACAACAACAACAACAAAATATATAGTGAAAGAAAGTAAAAATAAAGGACTCAGCCTTAATAGCAAAAAGACAGAAGTAATCGTAACAACAAAGATAAAGACATCACCTCAGTGCAAAGTAAAGACAAGTGCAACAATATTAAAACAGGTAAATGAATTTAAATATTTGGGAACTTTGTTAACCTCAGACGGAAGATGTACAACAGAGGTGAGATGCAGAATGGCTCAGGCAAAAGCAGCTTTCCAAAAAATGAGGAAGATACTATGCAATCCATTTTTGACAATAGAAACAAGAAAAAGAGTTCTTAAATGTTATGTAGAGCCAGTCATAACATATGGATGTGAATCATGGACAATAGGACAACAGACAAGAAAATCACTGGAGTCTGTAGAAATGTGGTTTTACAGAAGAATGTTGAGAATACAATGGACAGCTAAGAAGAGTAATGAAGATGTTCTGAAAGAGGTCATAGCAAAAAGAGAGCTAATTTCCAATATTAGGAAGAAACAATAATCATTTTTGGCCATGTAATGAAAAGAGAACAACTGAAATATATTCTGACAACTGGGAAAATTGAGGGACAAAGAGATAGAGGAAAGCAAAGAAAAAAAATAGCAGACAGCTTAAGAGAATGGCTTGACAGAAGGTCAACAACAGAAATTTTAAATAACTGTCGAGATAGAAAGTTGTGGAGAGACATGATCACCTGCGCCAGCAGGCCCGGTACTTGATGATGATGATGATTGCTAATTGAAATTACTTTTGGTAAAATATCAATTTTAATTAAGAATGTGGGGAATGCACTATGTTCAGGACATCTTAATCCATTCACGCTGCTAAATTTGCAAGATTAGAACTAAAATGCTACTTTGAAATTAAAATGAACAGCTGTGCCATATGAAGATAGTGTCAGAGGTTGTTGTTGCTTAGATTGAGCTATTGAGTTACTTGCGGGTCATCATCATTGCACTCAGGAGCTGAGCCTTCTACTATAGTTCGTTCAGAAATTCGTGCCCACAGAGTTTATTAATTTTCTCGGAAACTGTTTGATGAATAGAACATGTCCATAGGTGCTCAGATCCCCTCCTCAGTAAGTCTTGCAACTGCTTAGATTTTTTGATATAACTAAAAACTTTGATGAAAATGTAGGAAAAAAGTTTTTTTGAAATTTTTAATGTAATAGCTAAATTGTCCTTGAAATAAGCACATAAGATCATTCATGTGTCATAAATTAATTATTTTGAAAAATTAAGAATTTTAAAGTGATTTCATCAATATTTTAACTTTGATATTTTATTGATTCTCTTTTTTCTTGGAACTGGTGCATTGATATAATTAGAAGAATTGATAGAACTAACAATATCAGAAAGTTGTATCTTCTCAACATTACTGTATGATGTAAAAACATGGACATAGACAAGAAAACAACAGAAAATTGAAGCCTTTGAAATGTGGATTTATAGAAGAATAGGAAGAATTGGATGGAAAGAAAAGAAAACAAATGATGAAGTCTTAAAACAACTAAAAATGAAAAAAGAACTACTAAATACAATTCAAACAAGACAAATGAAATTTTTGGGGCATGTTAAAAGACACAGCAGCCCACTGAAAGTAATCTTTGAAGGGAAAATGCAAGGTAGAAGAGGCAGACCAAGACTAACGTGGACGAGTAACATCAAAAGATGGACAAGTCAACCTATGACAACCTGCACCGTTAAAGCAAGAGACAGCAGAATGGCCAACCTTCGATGCGGAGATGGCACTCAATGATGATGATGTGGTTACATTTCCATTTGTTATGCTTATCTGAATCAGACACTTCTAATGTTCAATGTTTCACCTCTTGTAGGTACCCTCTAATGTTCAATGTTTATCTCTTGTGGGTACCCTCTAATGTTCAATGTTTACCTATTGCAGACACCTCTAATGTTCAATGTTTGCCTATTGCAGACACCTCTAATGTTCAATGTTTGCCTATTGCAGACACCTCTAATGTTCAATGTTTACCTATTGCAGACACTTCTAATGTTCAATGTTTACCTGTTACAGACACCCTCTAATATTCAATATTTACCTGTTACAGACACCTCTAATGTTCAGTGTTTACCTGTTACAGACACCCTCTCCATGTTCAATGTTTACCTGTTACAGACACCCTCTAATGTTCAATGTTTACCTGTTACAGACATCCTCTAATGTTCAATGTTTACCTGTTACAGACACCCTCTAATATTCAATATTTACCTGTTACAGACACCTCTAATGTTCAATGTTTACCTGTTACAGACACCCTCTAATATTCAATATTTACCTGTTACATACACCTCTAATGTTCAATGTTTACCTGTTACAGACACCCTCTCATGCTCAATGTTTACCTGTTATAGACACCCTCTAATGCTCAATGTTTACCTGTTACAGACACCCTCTAATGTTCAATGTTTACCTGTTACAGACACCTCTAATGCCCCTGGTACCGACACTTTCAATCTTGTCAAGTTCTGCATTGCTGATGTCAGCTGGAGAGCTAAATGGCTTTGTTGAGGTCATTGTCCTTGTGGTGACTGGTAAGTTTCTTCTTTTATTAACTTTGGTGGTTAAGTTTATCTTTGTCATAACCAATCTATTGGCCATATTTTTTGTTAAAATTAGTATCTGGTTGTTTGAGTTTGCAACACACCTTGTTTGTAGTAGTGAGTTCAGTTTAACTTAGTTAACAAGTTATTTCATTGCATTTAGACAAGTCCATAAGGCCTCAGTAGCCTAGTTGAGAAAACCCCTCAGCTGGTCTACCGACGTTCGGGGCAACCCATATTGGATTCCTGCTTGAAGTAGTGTGAATCGTACTCATGGTTGGAAAATAATACCACCGCGGTCGACCCAGCTGCTGGCAGAAATGGGTACCAGGGTATTACTCTGGGAAGGTGAGAAATGCTGCCTCGCATCATGAGTTTCGATACTTGAAGTGACGCTATCCAAAAGCCTCCAAACATTTCTGGATAGGGAGCCACGATAACTCAGTGGTTAGTGAACTGGACTACAAAGGACAAGAGGTAGGGTTCGATCCCAACCGACGGCTTCGGGTTTATCCAGCTTTAAATGGGTACCGGATTTTTTTCTGGGGAAGTAAAGCGGCACGGGCGTAATACTGACCACATTACCCCAAGAATCACGTGCTGTAGGTCTGTAAAATTTATGGTCACTAACACCATATTCCCTATACGCCACTTGGCGTGACGGGGGCTCTTTACTTTTTTTTTCTTTATTCTGTTTTTAGAGTGGTTATTCTGTTTCTTGAGTGGTTGCTCTGTTTCTAGAGTGTTTGGTCTGTTTCTTAAGACACCACGTGGAGGTAAAGTAGAATCTTGATCAACTGTTGATGCCACTGATCCTAAAGCAAAGGAGTCAGCTATGAGTTGCTGATATGTGGAGATATCTTTGGCTCTGTAAACAATAATGAAGAAGACTTTCTAAGATGTTTGTTTTTATTTTCCTGTTTAAAGGTACAGTGGTGTATATTGTGATAGTTCTGGTCAGCTATGAGTCAGGCCCTCACCAGAATGACACTGAAGATACAGAACAGCGAAAAGCATTGGTTGGAGGCAGTGGGGATGATGCTGACGATGAAGTAGACTCCGAAGATGAAATATAAACCAAATATCCACTTGGTTAACATTTTATTATATTATTTTCATTTGTTTTATTACATTATTTGTATTTATTTTATTACATTATTTGTATTTATTTTATTACATTATTTGTATTTATTTTATTACATTATTTGTATTTGTTTTATTACATTATTTGTATTTATTTTATTACATTATTTGTATTTGTTTTATTACATTATTTGTATTTGTTTTATTACATTATTTGTATTTGTTTTATTACATTATTTGTATTTATTTTATTACATTATTTGTATTTATTTTATTACATTATTTGTATTTATTTTATTACATTATTTGTATTTGTTTTATTACATTATTTGTATTTGTTTTATTACATTATTTGTATTTATTTTATTACATTATTTGTATTTATTTTATTACATTATTTGTATTTGTTTTATTACATTATTTGTATTTGTTTTATTACATTATTTGTATTTATTTTATTACATTATTTGTATTTATTTTATTACATTATTTGTATTTATTCATTTATTTCTTACAAAGTGATATTGCACAAATGTAATTTTTTTTAATTACCGGTTACAAAATTGTAAACTAGGTTAATTTATTAATATTGTTCATGACTTTTTGTTTTTGTTTCTATCGCATATAAAACATACAACAGAAGATAAGATGGAAGAAGAGCCAGTGGTAGGGCCAGAGTAAGTTGGGCTGATAATAACCTAGAAACGCTTCAGCAAAATCTTCTTCTTATTCTTCCCTTTCTCATCTGCCTTTCAGCGTTGAGGGGAGATATAATTTGCGGTCTTTTGCTCTTCTGTTCACCTCTGCTGCTGTTATGTTTCCTAGTGCTTCTAATATTCCATCCATCCATCTTTTTCATGGTTGACCCTTAGATCTGGTAATCTCGCAACGTTTATTGAGGGCTCGTTGTGTTGTGTTTTGATTACTCTGCCTTGTCACATGGCCAAACATTTTATCTGTTGTTTCTTTATATATTCTAAGACGGGGGCTACACCTAGCTTTTTTTTCTTCAGTTTTTCATTTCTGATCTTGTCTCTCAGACTGTTTCTTTTCATTCGTCTGATACATTTCATCTCAATAGAGGTATCAAATCAATCAGAGGACCACAAGCCCCAAATCAAGATGCTTTTCATAATATGAATAGATGTGAACAAGTTATCATTATACGCCTCAGAACTGGACACAATCGACTCCACAGTCACATTTGCACAAAATTCAAGATCGGCACCTCAACTACATGTACATGAGGACCGGCGCACCAGACTGCTGAACACTTACTTCAAGACTGCACTGAATATAGTAGACTGAGGAAAACCCATTGGCCCATAGATACAACACTACAGACAAAACTATATGGGCCACTGCAAGAATTACAAAAGACAGTAAAATTTATACAGGAAACGACATTGCAGATATAGACAATACTACAGACGAACGAAAGATAGATAGATAGATCTCAGTATAGATTATTTTTCTTATTGTTCTATTTTCTTATTGTTCTATTTTCTTATTGTTCTATTTTATTTTTTCTTATTGTTGTGTACAACAATATCAATTGATAATATAATGGTAAAGGCTGCCAAAAGGAGTAAGTAAGAGTTAGAACTTTGTATCTTGTTCAACATTCAAAGAGATGTCAGAGGAAGTGAAGACAGAGAGAAAGTGTATTTTCTAACTTACGCGATTCAGTTTAAAATATTTCACTGAAGTGTTTATTTATCTAAATCTATGAAAATAATGGCAACATGCCACACAAAAATTGTGCAGCGCAAAAATTTTTATCTTTTTTTGTATTCACAGGATAACTATTCCCCTCCATTGTCTTCCCTTAACCTCTTCGCTATCAGACTTTATAAAAATAAGTACCACCCGGTACTGGAAGCTGTAATAGTTCAGTAGTTAGTGAACTGGGCTACTAAGGGCAAGAGCGGGTTTGGTCTTGATCGACGGCTTCCAGGTTCACCCAGCCTTAAATTGGTACCAGATTTTTTTCTGAGAAAGTTAAGTGGCACAGTAATACCAACCACATTTCCCCAAAAATAATGTGCTAAGACCTTTTTCTTTCTGGTACTGTGCTAAAAGCTCTACTATTCTTGTAATTTGATTCAAAACCTTTATTCCTTACTTGACTTACACCTTGCTGTTACTTGTGGAGCAACGGACCTAGTTCTTTGCTTTCTTCTTCTACAGAGCCACTTCCAGCCTGTTGTATGTTCTTCTCCATTTCTGCTTGAAGTTTCCAACTTTCCAAGTTCCTCATGGATTCATTGCCTGTCTCGCAATATTATTTTGCTGGTCTTCACAATGTGTAGCAAATCCATCCCCATTTCCATTTCTTGATCTCCATTCTTATTGGTGCGTGAGTAGTTCTTTCCCAAAGGTTTTCATTTGTGATTTTATTTAGCCATCAAATATTAAGAAATTGTCAAAGGCATCTGTTTATGAAGTAATGAATGAACATTTTTGTTCATAATGCATTAATTTTTTTTTTTAATTTATGAGTTCATAGTTAGCGATGAAAAATTTAATAGAAAGCAGATGAGACCTCGCGACATAAATTTGCTTTATTCATTCTGCTACTGAGTGTTTAATTTAATTATTGACAAAATCAGCCGTGAGTGAAGCTGCTTGGCAAACAGTGGAGTCAAAGCAAAGAAATGCTTATAAATGCTCAAAAATGCGAAGCTGCAGTAAAGCTAATAAGGAGAAATGGAAAAAAAAAACATGTAGAAAACAACGGTATGGTTAAAGTTTTACGTAATAAGTGGACGACACAAATTAAAACAACGTTTCAGCTTAATAGTTCTTCAGCAGGAACGAATATACAACACACGCACTGATATGTATTTAAAATAATTGTTATTATTTAATATTTTTATTATTACATTTGTAATAACAATTGTTATTATTTTTTATTTTAAATATATATCTGTGTGTGTGTTGTATGTTTGTTCCTGCTGAAGGCCTATTGAGCCGAAATGTCGTTCTAATTTGTGTTGTCCATTTATTACGTAAAACTTTAACCATACGGTTTTTTTTTTCTATTTAATTTTTTTCATTGGCAGACAGTGCCTGGCTGCTACTGCTGAAGTCCAACATCAGCTTGTCTCCAACCATGTATAAAGGTCATATAAATTACT
This sequence comes from Megaustenia siamemsis, assembly GCA_032433765.1. NCBI lineage: Eukaryota > Metazoa > Mollusca > Gastropoda > Stylommatophora > Ariophantidae > Megaustenia > Megaustenia siamemsis. The sequence goes on from JAVIAB010000104.1 coordinate 16,546,540, forward strand.
TGAAAATTGGCACTGATATACAGGCATCATGAATTCATGGTTTCTTTGTGGCTTTACCCTCTCCTGATCTCTATTTTGATCTCTTGGATCTTGGCAAAAAAAAACCACCAGGAGGTCCCGTGTGCACTCTGCACATGTTAAAGAATTCTTGGCTGTTGGAAACCAAAAAGAGTAAGCCAAAAGAGTAGGGCTGCTGCCCCTGCTAAGTGGATCAGAGAAATTTGTTTTAAAAAAAGTCAAAACTCTTGATGATAAAAAAAATGAGAGTAAATCTCTTAGTCTGCCTGCATGGTGAGGGACACCTGGACACCCTGTTGCCAATGTGAAACTGGGGAAAAAAGTGATATTCCAGCAACATTTATTCTCTTGGGACTTTTCTATTGATTATGAAGCTGACATAAGCAACAAGACTTATGTTGGACATGTGATGAGAAGAGATAATCACCGAATAACAAAGCAAGCTCTCATGTGGGAAACAACAGGCAGGAGGAAAAGAGGCCGACCCAGAGAGACACTAAGAAGAACATTGATCAGAGAGGCAAAGGCAGCAGGAATCAGCTCCCTCAATGAGATTGAGATGCTTGCATAGGCCAGAGACAGATGGTGGGATTTGATAAATGTTTTTGCATGGATTGAGGCTGCTAGAAATAACATTTAGAAACAATGAAAGAGTTTCTGGGTCTATGATCTATGGGCCATCCATGGCTCAAAATGTCAGTAGATAGATATGTAGGTAGGTAGGTGGAGTGGGTTGGGTCGGGTCAGGATAGGATAGGATAAGATAAGATAAGATAAGATTGTTGGATGGTTAGTTTGTCGGTCGGGCGGGTGGGCAGACGGACGGATGGATGGGTCTACATTTGTTACCATTGGGCCTAACACGCTGTGGCCTGGCTGTTTTTATGCAATTTATGTTAAAATTTGAGATAATTGAGAGATAAAAAAGTGAAAATTGATCTAAAACACAAGGTTTGTTCAAACAGTTTGCTCAGGAAGTCAAAAAAAAGGTTATATAAGAGAATTACAAGATTCTATCTGTTGATTGACCTTTCTAGCCATGGCCAGCCCAAAGGGCATAGATCCAGATACTTTTTCTAAATTTTCTTTCTAGCAGTCTCAATCCTTGCAAAGATTTTTTATCATATCTTGTTATTTGTCTCTGTTCTGCACGAGCATTTCAACCTCATTGAGGGAGCCAGTTCCTGCTGCCTTTGCTACTCTAATCAATATTCTTCTTATTGCTTTTCTGGGTCGGCCTCTATTCCTCTTACCTATTGTTTCCCACATGAGGGCTTGCTATGTTATTCGGTTATTATCTCTTCTCAACATATGTCCATCTTCTTTTCTTGATTACTGATATTAGTGGTTGATTGACGTTTTCTCTAATTTTAAATTCTCTAAAACACTGCTCTTGGGTTTTGCATGTCAGTTACTAGAGCCACGCTTTGTGGCTCCTGATACATCGTGTGTTACGGTCTTTTTAAGGGCAGATGATGATGAGAAGGAGTAATCATCGGATGAACACAGAAGAGGAAGAGATATGCCGGATGTTTGTTTCTTGTCTGTTGTTCTGTACATATACATTCCTTTGTTCAAAGTTGACCACAAAATATGATCTTACTTTGATTATTGTTACCACAGCTTCATACTATTTGCTTTAAAATGTGTAGTGTATTTAATTGGTTGATTAATCACTCAAAAGATCTTCGCTTACGTCATTTGGCTTTATACAAGGGGATGTTGTTTTTATGTGTGTGTATATTTTTATTTATATATATATATATATATATATATATATATATATATATGTATATATATAATATTTATTAACTGCATATTGTGTATTTTCCCTCCCTGCCATCACCTCCATCGTCATGCTATTCGTGGTCATAACGTATGCACCACTGTCTTCTTTGACTGTTCTGCCTGCCGAGCATACTGTGAGTGCCCATGCACTCCTTTGGTGTTGTATCACTTTGTTCATTACTTTGGAGAACAACTAAAAGAGCTCCTCTGCGATCAGTATGCTGTGGACATGCATACTCAGAGCTCAGTCAAAATTAACGTAAAAGAGGTGACATGTTAACTCTTTCTGTACATTTCAGCGCACTATGCCGATTTCGGCCGCGCATGTTTCATCGCATACCGTCTCACCCTCAATTTGATTAGTGTGAACCGTCATCAAACCATATTCTTTTTACATGTCTTTTATCATCTTGATATTGGTGAAATCTCATTCCTTGTTCAATTATCTAAAAATTCATATATAATATGTTATATGCTAGATATATATTCTTAAAACATTGAAAAATATATGTTGTCACTGAAATCTCTTCTGTTACGTTGATAGAAAGCTTCCATACGGAAAGAGTTAATGTCATGTGATGGATTTACTCATATGTAACTCATGATGTTCTTATTAATACAATTCAGTCAATTCTATAATTTACATTTATAATACTCTTGTAAGTTTATGTTTATTTTATGAACTGATGAAGTCCTTGGTTTATTTTGTGTAACAGTGATACTCCTGCTCCATTCATTGTTTTCATTGTTTTCATGTTTTTTATGCTTTTGTTTAAATTGTACTTAACAACATTCTCACACCCCCAACCACCCACTTGATAATCTTTAACGGCAACTTTTATTCTGATTTAAGCTATCATTTTCCAAATAAAATGAGAAGAAATGCCTCTACTAGACGTACAATCTTACATGTATCTGGGCAGTAATATAGATAAAGAGGGAGGAACAAAAAAATGATACCAAAATAAGGATATCAAAAGCAAGAGGAGCTTTTGTTACACTGGGAAACGTATGGAAGTCCAAAGAAATTAGGTTGAATACAAAAATGAAAATTTTCAACTCCAATGTTAAGTCAGTCGTATTATATGGCTGTGAAACATGGAGAACAACAAAAGTGACAATCATGGAGATACAGACTTTCATTAATGGATGCTTATGCAGAATAAAAGGATGGAAATGGCAGGACAAAATCACTAACATAGAATTATGGAAATGTACCAGTCAAATACCAGTGGATAAAGAGATACAGCGAAGACGATGGCGCTGGATAGGACACACACTGAGGAAGCCAACTGAGAGTATTACACAACAGGCCCTTTTTTGGAATCCTCAGGGGAAAAGACAAAGAGGAAGACCAAGGAATTCTTGGAGAAGACAGATAGAAGCAGAGATGAAGATGATGGGGAAGACATGGAATGATCTTAAAAGAATAGCAAGAAACAGAACGACTTGACAAGTGTTTGTTGAAGACCTATGCTCCACTGGGAGCTAAAAAGGTAGAAGAGAGAGAGAAGCTATCATTTTCATCATCAGTTAACATGCCTGCTGGCATAGGTGATCATGTCTCTCCACAAGTCTCAATGACAATTATTTATCATTTCTGTTGTTGACCCTCTGCCAAGCCATTCTTTTTAGCTGTCTGGTATCTTTTCTCTTTGCTTCCCCCTATCTCTTTGTTCCTTAACTTTCCTAGTTATCACAATGTTCCACTCTCATTACATGGCCAAAAAACGATGATTTTTTTTTCCTAATATTGAAAATGAGCTTTCTTTTTGCTTTGGCCTCTTTCAGAACATTTTCATTACTCGTCTTAGCTGTCCGTGGTATTTTCATGGTCTTACCTGTAGCCCACCCAGAGACAAGGAGTGTTAAGTCACAAAGAAACCACAAATACAAAGATAAAAATATTAGCTACCTATGGTGGGATTTGAGCCCGGGACCGTCTTGTTCACAGGCCAGTGTCTTACCTGTAGCCCACCCAGAGACCAGGAGTGTTAAGCCACAAAGAAACCACAAATACAAAGATAAAAACATTAGCTACCTATGGTGGGATTTGAGCCCGGGACCTTCTTGTTCACAGGCCAGTATCTTACCTGTAGCCCACCCAGCACCTCTTGAGGGATAAACCCAAAGTATTTTTTCAGTCTCAGAATTCAGTCTTGAGTATATCTATCTATCTATTGTCCTTTCGAGCCCAAGGCGGCACATAGGGTAGAACCACAATCTCAAATACAGAAACCTTGCGTGCCAAAATGGCACATATTGCAGAGATCACTGCTTCTAAAATCTATGGCTCTGTTTCCATAACAATACTTTTTACAATGACAGCTTGTCAAGCCATCGATCAACCTCCTTAGTCGCCTCTTACGACTTGCCTGGAAGGTCACAGTGTCACTAATCTTTACTTCCCTCATAACGAGGCCCGGTAACACGCGGGAGCTTGAGTATAGCACATCACTAAAATTCTGTATAATTTATACATTGCTTTTGGTGTCAGATCTTCTTTATTACATGTCTCCTTCTTTCTCTTCTTCTGGAGCTCACCTGATGACTACTAAAGAAACGCATAGTCCACTTTGTTACCCTTTGAAGAACGTTGATGTGTTGTGGTTTATTTTTGCCTTTTCGGCCTGACCCATCCGGCTTCATCACAGCATTTTGAAATATCGGGTTGCCTTCCCTCTTCAGTACCTACTCACCTGGCCATATTAGACTGGTTAGTCTGTTATTAGAGGCACTGCAAAGAGGTGGAGTGTGGGGTCCCAGTCTTTCGACCTGTCCAGGTTGGGTGATCCCTTGGTGACATTGCTACCACTAGAACAGCTCTTGGGGATATGGGCACGTAGGCTCTTCTATGATTTTCTGGTGGAGACACATCTAAGGAACATATTTATACAGACGCTCTACTGGTTAGGATTGAAACTATTTTCTTGATTGTGAGCAGGACTGGTCTTGTAGAGTAAGTAAAGAGCCCTGTCACACCAAGTGGCATATAGGAAATATGGTGTTAGCGACCATCATTTTACCTTCAGCACTTGATTTTTAGGGTAATGTGGTCGGTATTACGCCCGTGCCGCTTTACTTTCCCTGAAAAAAATCCGGTACCCATTTAAGGCTTGGTGAACCTAGAAGTCGCCACTTTTTTTGTAGTCCAGTTCACTGAACACTGAGCTATCACGGATCCTGGTCATGTAATAACCTTCTTTGTTTCTCCTCAACCATACTGCATCACTGAGTTGATGTCATTTCAGGAAATCATTTCTTCTTTGATGCCCACTTACGTGGCCAGGCTGGTTTATCTGTTTCCAAGGATGCTGTGGTGAGATGGAGTAGTAGCTTCATCAGTTTTGATTTACTGGCGCTATAAAGAACAACTTTTTCAACAATTCTATACCAGCTAAACAACAAATGATAAATAGCATCTTCATACCAACTTTATGCTATGAAAGTCAAACATGGACCCTTTCTAAATCCCATTTAAGAAAGATCAATACATGTGAGATGCGATGCTTGAGAAAAGTAACAAACAATACAAGAAGAGATAGAATACAAAATGAAACCATAAGAAAAATAGTAGGAACAAAACCCTGCCAAGAATATATAAAACAACAACAACTTAAATGGTTTGGCCACCTGGTCAGAATGAATCCTCACCAATCACCATCAAGGGCGTTCTTCTCGAGAATGCATGGAAAAAGACCAAGAGGAAGACCCAGAAGAAGATGGATGGATGCAGTGACAGAGACATGTAACAAAAAGGAAAATCACTAATTCAGACAATTTGAGCAGCTCAAGAACGACAAATGACATAAACCACGACACCTTTAAGGTATCAGTGAAAAGAGAAAAGAAAAAGAAAAGAAGAAGAAGCTAAAGAACAACATATGTTGCTTGTCAGAAAAGACAGAACCAGTACTGCAGTGAATAACAGCACACACTTGTGGCATCCCTGGAAATGAGAAAGCAGATAAACTCACAAAAGCAGGTAGGAGCCTTCAACAGTGCAACCAACCTCAGAGCCTTAAAGAAATAAAGACAATCCTGACACACGCTAAGAAAACGGAATGGAAAATATGTGCCAGAACATGACAGTTGAGACTGGTCAACAGACATGAGCAGAAGACCAAGATATTCAGACTCAAAACAGGTCACTGTGGCCTCAGACAGTAACTCTGCAACATGTGACTGCAGAGTATCCAGACAAAATCCAGAGTATTGATTTATTTGCGGGTCATCATCATTGCACTCTGAACATGTCCATAAGTGCTCAGATCCCCTCCTCGGCAAGTCTCACAGTGTCCAGCGATTGACGACTCCAGTTCTCTGTTGGTTGATAAGACTTCTTACACGCCCACTAAGTTTCTCATTTCTGGTTGTGCCCATCTTAACTCCCATCTCTTTCATCCGAAGCAGTGATGTGGACTTATGGTTGTCGAAGTCCTGTGCCATTTCCACATCTCGGAGGACATTGATGACATCCCATCCAAACCAGTGGTTGACTGTTTTCAATGACAGCACAGCTAGCCAACCTGTCCACTCTTTCATTTCTCTGTACTCCCACATGTCCAGGGATGTAGACAAAGGTGACCTTATGTATTTTTTATTTCTTTCAATGACTCTACCCATTGCATGCGTACAGATCCTGCCACCACTTTTCTTATCATGCTCATCGAATCACTCAGTATGCAGGCGTGGGTGTAGTCTTGCGACTACAGAGCATATCCTACAGGACTACGTCACTCTCAACACCTTAAGAAAACTAATATGGCCAACAGATCCTGCCACCACTTTTCTTATCTTGCTCATCGAATCACTCAGTATGCAGACATGTGTGTAGTCTTGCGACTACAGAGCATATCCTACAGGACTACGTCACTCTCAACACCTTAAGAAAACAAATCTGGCCAACAGAAACAACTCTGCATGTCAAGTTATGGGGAACCCGTAAAGACCTCAAACACACCATCTTGTTTGTTACCCACATTGGTCTAAATGCTTAAACACATAACAGTAGCTGATCATTGAAGGAGATTTACTGGTTCCTTTGAAACCAGTCAGCTGTGAGTCAGCCCAGGTACTTTCAGGTATCTTCAAGTATAGTCCGGCTTGTTGCAGGAGCTACTGAGTTAAGTGCTCTGTGCACACCGTGAGCTGTGTGTCTTATCCGTTTTGATCATGTTTCGATATTCCAATTGTTCACAATGAATGATGATATCGTATGATTGCTATGATGGGGACTACAGTTACCTTTCTTTGTTTGGGAGATGAGATATTAATTCGGATGATTACGCTGGCACGGGCGGTTGAGCAATTATGGATTTTAATTCGTTTGCAGTGATACCGAGGCCTTCCATAACCAATAACCAATCTTCAAGCCCCAGAAAGTATTTCATTCATTATAAGAGCAGGTCATCATCATCAAGTACCGGACCTGCTGGCGTAGGTGATCATGTCTCTCCACAACTTTCGATCTCAACAATTATTTATCATTTCTGTTGTTGACCTTCTGCCAAGCCATTCTCTTAAGCTGTCTGGTATCTCTTCTCTTTGCTTCCCTCTATCTCTTCGTCCCTCAATTTTCCCAGTTGTTACAATATATTCCAGTTGTTCTCTTCTCATTACATGGCCAAAAAATGATGATTGTTTCTTCCTAATATTGGAAATTAACTTTCTATTTGCTTTGGCCTCTTTCAGAATGTTTTCATTACTCTTCTTAGCTGTCCATGGTATTCTCAACATTCTTCTATAAAACCACATTTCTACAGACTCCAGTGATTTTCTTGTCTGTTGTCCTATTGTCCATGATTCACATCCATATGTTAAGACTGGCTCTTCATAACATTTTAGAACTCTTTTTCTTATTTTACAATTTTAGAAATACCTGATTATAAATGTCAATGTTTGCTTCAACACACATTTTTAGTCTTCTTCTACCTTTCAGCATAGTTTTTCAACAAACACTTTACAAGCCAACCTGTTTAATGCCATTCTTTTAAGATCATTCCATGTCTTCCCCATCATCATCATCACTGTTCCAATTGTCTTCTCCAAGTATATTTTGGCCTTCCCCTGTTGTCACATTCCCTGGGGATTCCAAAAAGGGCCTGTTGTGTAATACTCTCAGTTGACATTCGCAGTGTGTCCTATCCAGGGTCATTGTTTTTGTTATATTTCTTTGTCCACTTCTACTTTCCCATAGTTCTATTTTATATCTTCGTCCTACCAGTTCCTTCCTTTTATTCTGTGCAGGCATCCATTAATAAAAGTCTATATCTTTGTGGCATGTGATGAGGAGAGATAATAACTGAATAACAAAGCATGTCCTCATGTAGGAAACAACAGGTAAGAGGAAAAGAGACCGACCCAGAGAAACACTGAGAAGAACATTGATCAGAGAGGCAAGAGCAGCAGGAATTGGCCCCCTAAGAGATCGAGTTCCTGGCATAGAAAAGAGACAAATGGCGTGATTTGATAAAAGATCTTTAAAAGATTTAAAACTACAAGAATACAAATTTAGATAAGAGAAAGAGTATCAGGGTCTATGGGCTGGCTATGGCTCGAAAGGTCAATAGATAGATATCTTTGTGACTGTCATTTTTGTTGTTCTCCATGTTTTACAGCCATATAATAGGACTGATTTAACATTGGGGCTGTACATTTGTATTTTTGTATTTAATATAATCTCTTTAGATTTCCAAATGTTTTCTAATGCAATGAAGGCTCCTCTTGCTTTTTTGTATCATTATTTTGGTATCTTTCTCTGTTCCTCCATTTTGTTTATATTACTACCTAGATGTATGTAAGATTGTATGTCATTCTGAACACACACATATGTGAAAAATATCTTATTATAATAAGCAGTGTTTGTTTCTAAACATATACACCATATACAAGCAATGTTAGTGAATACATACATATGTGAAAAATACTGTACCTTATTACAAAGAGCAATGTTCGTTTCTGAAATACATACATATGTGAAAAATACTGTACCTTGTTACAAAGAGCAATGTTCGTTTCTGAAATACATACATATGTGAAGAATACTGTACCTTGTTACAAAGAGCAATGTTAGTGAATACATACATATGTGAAGAATACTATTTTATAATAACCACTTTTACTTTCTGATAAAATTCATATTTGAAGGAGAATTTTTCATGTTTAAAACCAGTGCTTTTTTTTCTGGCTGTACACATCGGTACCGGCACCTGTTTTTATATAAAAATTCAAATTTATTGACAGTAAAAATAAACCTTGTGGTCATCGTGAATATCTTCAAGAAAATCAATTCCCAGACATACAAGTTCCTCTAAAGAACACTTTGGACACAATTGTAGTATCTTTCTGTGAATATGAAAGGGGTTTCCCTCAGATGAACCTTCTAGTAACTTCATCTAGATCATCTCTCCTTGTACGGACAACCTCTGCACTGATGTTCATCAGGATAGTGGGTCCCCCTCTCAACAAATTCATTCCTATCAAATATGTGGATTCATGGCTACTCCGAGGTCGTCATTCTGTAGTTGATATCAAAAGGAAGAAGTGATCTAGAGACAGTGAAGGTATATCAGAGGATATGTTGAAAGTGTAGAAGTACATATAATAACATCTTCAGGTTGAGTACTGGTTCCTTTTTTCCAGAAAAAAAAGCACTGCTTACAACTATTCTCATTATACTGGATACAAATAATAATAAATAAATATTATATAGGGAACTTCCGAGGCGATAATAGGGAATAATAGAACAAAGAAGTATGTGTTAGCACTCGGAAAAATTGACAGACAAACAACAACAGAAAAAAAACAAAGAACAATATATGGTCCGAAGCGGAATCGAACCCGTACTTTTTTGTGCCAGGGAGTACGGGTTCGATCCCGCTTCGGACCATATATTGTTCTTTGTTTTTTTCTGTTGTTGTTTGTCTGTCAATTTTTCCGAGTGCTAACACATACTTCTTTGTTCTATTATTCCCTATTCTCATTATACACTGTACATATGTGAATCATACCTGTTTATGTAATCTAATTTTGTCATTAATTAACCAAAAAAAAGAGTAGACATAACATGACATATAGGTATGTTAATACCCATTTTACATATGACAATCTCATTATTATTTTACAATTCTGCTTTCTTAGACTCAGTGATCAACAATGTATGCTTATTGTATTACATTCACATTGTTTTCTCTCTCTCTCTGTCTGCGGTCAAGACTCAATCAGAGTAGGATTCCAGACTCTCATGAAGTCAGCTGTCTGTTTAAGCGAATCGATTGCCCCATATAGTTTTTCTTGCAGGGAGGTGGGCGTGGACCACATTGCTCTTCTCGGGTCTGTGTGCTGGGGGCATTCCTGTAGAACATGTTTTTAGTCATATTGTCCAGTGTACAGTGGCATAGGCTGGTTGTACCTATTTTGAATTTGGTGAACATGTGATTTCTCATTCTATTGTGGCCTGTGCGTAGGGGAAGTATGTTGACTTGATCCCTCCTTGATAGTTGGTGGTATCCGTCACTTTCGTTATGCTTTGGGTGTTCTCGTTTCCATTTTTCATAGAACTGACCTTTGAGGATGGATTTGACTTCATCATAACTGAGCGGATGGTTCTCTTGTGGTAATCTCCCTCCCTCTTTAGCTAATTTATCTGCACGTTCGTTCCCGTGTATATTACAATGTGATGGTATCCACTGAATGACTACTCTCTGGAAGTTATTGCATAGTTGGTCCAGAGTTGTTCTCAAGTCATCTAGTTCATTGTTCTTGGGGCTTTTTAGAGCTGATAATACCGACAGTGCATCAGTCAGAATCACCAATTTTTTGTGCATGTTATTTTTGTGTTGAGTTGCCAGTGTTGCGGCATCTCTGAGGGCCTCAGTTTCTGCTTTAAAGTTGTTTGAAATTATTTTGAATAATATTGACGTATATTTGTGTTTACTTCTTGATTTCCTGAAGGGCTTGCTTTTCATGTGAACCATTTGAAATATGCCATCTTAGGACAGAGGATGGGAAATATATGGGTGTCTGGATTTGAGTCAAGGAAGAAGAGTTTCTAGAAAGAAAGCACTGGCAACACTGCCATGAAAGAGGTGTGCAAGAGGGGTGGAGGTCCTATGCTCAACTCTTAAAGAGAAGTGGAGATCCTATATACCCCACCCTCTAGGAGAAGTGGAGGTCCTATATACCCCACTTTCCAGGAGAAGTGGAGGTCCTATATACCCCACTCTCCAGGAGAAGTGGAGGTCCTATATACCCCACTCTCCAGGAGAAGTGGAGGTCCTATATCCCACTGTCCAGGAGAAGTGGAGGTCCTATATCCCACTCTCCAGGAGAAATGGAGGTCCTATATCCCACTCTTCAAGAGATAATGACTGTTTCACTAAGGTTCTCAACATATCAGCTAGAGAAGCACAATTAGAAGAGAAAATGACTGTTTCACGAAGGTTCTCAACATGTCAACTAGAGAGACACAATTAGAAGAGAAAATGACTGTTTCATGAAGGTTCTCAAGATGTCAGCTAGAGAGACTCAATTGGAAGACAAAATGACTGTGCCATGAAGGTTCTCAAGATGTCAGCTAGAGAGACACAATTGGAAGACAAAATGACTGTTTCATGAAGGTTCTCAACATGTACCAGCACACGCTGTATGTTGATGTCACCAGCTTTGACCTGACAAATACTTTCTTTGAACTTAGATTGAAGTCTATAAACGTAAACTAAAAAAAAAATCAAGAACTAATAAGACTGTTAAGAATAACATCTGATACAGAATATATCAAGAACTAATAAGACAGTTAAGAATAACATCTGCTATAGAATATATCAAGAACTAATAAGACAGTTAAGAATGACATCCACTATAGAATATATCAAGAACTAATAAGACAGTTAAGAATGACATCCGCTATAGAATATATCAAGAACTAATAAGACAGTTAAGAATAAACTCTGCTATAGAATATATCAAGAACTAATAAGATAGTTAAGAATGACATCCGCTATAGAATATATCAAGAACTAATAAGACAGTTAAGAATGTCATCTGCTATAGATTATGTCAGAACTAATAAGACAGTTAAGAATAAACTCCGCTATAGAATATATCAAGAACTAATAAGACAGTTGAGAATAAACTCCGCTATAGAATATATCAAGAACTAATAAGACAGTTAAGAGTAAACTCCGCTATAGAATATATCAAGAACTAATAAGACAGTTAAGAGTAAACTCCGCTATAGAATATATCAAGAACTAATAAGACAGTTAAGAATAAACTCCGCTATAGAATATATCAAGAACTAATAAGACAGTTAAGAATGATACCCGCTATAGAATATATCAAGAACTAATAAGACAGTTAAGAATAAACTCCGCTATAGAATATATCAAGAACTAATAAGACAGTTAAGAATGACATCCGCTATAGAATATATCAAGAACTAATAAGACAGTTAAGAATGACATCCGCTATAGAATATATCAAGAACTAATAAGACAGTTAAGAACAAACTCCGCTATAGAATATATCAAGAACTAATAAGACAGTTAAGAATAAACTACGCTATAGATATAAAGAAATAATTTTAATGTCTTTGCCTGCGTCACAAAACGGAAACAACTAACTACAACCCACACAACAATTAACATACACAACGAATACAACAGACTGAGAGGATGTTCATGTAAAAGAAGGATAGACGGTATACTAAAGACGCTCTGAAACATGGCGTCCGAAGTGGCCAATGACAGAACAAGCGACCACAAACTATTTCCACTTATTGATAAAAGGCAACTGAAGAAACAAAACAGAAGTAGAATAAACGAACAAAAAATATATCTTTGAGGCATTATCCCATTACCAGCGCATGCCGTGGGGAGGGTGTACATATCTATCTATTTTTTGTCCTTTCGAGCCGAAGACGGCACATAGGGCAGAACCACAATCTCAAAAACAGAAACCTTGAGTGCCAAAATGGCACATATTGCAGAAATCACTGCTGTGGCTGTTTCCATAACAATGCTTTTTACAGTGACAGCTTGTCAAGCCATTGATCAATCTCCTTAGTTGCCTCTTACTAACATGCCTGGAAGGTCACAGTATCACTATTCTCTACTTCCCTCATAATGAGGCCCCGTTAACACACAGGAAGGTGTACATATATAACCGGAGAATAAAGGCCGCTTGTCTTGAGCAGTCACCATAAGCTATTCAGGTTTGGGTTGTTATTTCATCCCTGGACAGAAAAACAAAAAAGGAGCTCCTAAGAAACATCGAAAAGAAACAATCAACATTTTTCTGAGACTTCAAGAGAAAAGGAAAATTGGAATACTTGATTACAACTGGCAAAATAGTGAGAAAAAGAGATCAAAGACGACAAAGAGAGAAGATAGTGAATAGCTTGGTGTCATGGCACAGAAAACAATCAACAACAGAATTGATACGATGCACTGTGGATAGAGAATTGTGGAAGGACATGATCGCCTACCCCAACTGATAAGGCACATGATAATGATGGATAGAACAAAAATGTTTGACCATAGACCCTAGAAGTAGCGTAGTGAAGGTAAATTTCACAGTACTGGCCATAACATTTTAATGTGAAGGGGGTTCAGTGATCTTCCTTAATGATGTTATCTTCCCCAAATTGTTGAGCCAGGTAACCCATTCCATTTTTTGTTTGTGTTATGTGACATTGTTCTATATGTTCATTTTGTGTGTGGAGATACATTTGTTGTGTGGGCATAAATTTGTGTGTGTGGAGATACATTTGTTGTGTGATGATACATTGTTGTGTGTGGAGATACATTTTTTGTATGGAGATATATTTGTTGTACAGACATACATATTTGTGTGTGAAGATAACATTTTTGTGTGTGGAGATACAATTTTTTGTGTGGAGATATATTATTTATGCGTGGAGATACATTTTTTGTGTTTAGGTTAAATTTGTTTTCTCAGCATACATTTTTGTATGGAGATATACTTTTTGTGTGGAAACATATTTACTGTGTGCGGGTGTATGGAGATACATTTTTGTGTGTGTATTTACATTTGTTGTGTGTGGAGAAACATTTTTTGTGTGTGGAGGTACATTTTTTGTGTATGAAGATACATTTTTTGTGTGTGGAGGTACATTTTTTGTGTGTGGAGGTACATTTTTGTGTGTGGAGAAACATTTTTTGTGCATGAAGATACATTTTTTTGTGTGTGGAGATACATTTTTTGTGTGTGGAGATACATTTTTTGTGTGTGGAGGTACATTTTTTGTGTGTGGAGGTACATTTTTTGTGTGTGGAGAAACATTTTTTGTGTATGAAGATACATTTTTTTGTGTGTGGAGATACATTTTTTGTGTATGGAGATACATTTTTGTGTGTGTGGAGGTACATTTGTTGTGTGTGGAGATACATTTTTAGTGTGTGGAGATACATTTTTTGTGTATGAAGATACATTTTTTTGTGTGTGGAGATACATTTTTTGTGTATGGAGATACATGTTTGTGTATGAATTTACATTTTTTGTGTGTGGAGATACATTTTTTGTGTATGAAGATACATTTTTTTTGTGTGTGGAGATACATTTTTTGTGTATGGAGATACATGTTTGTATATGAAGATACATTTTTTGTGTGTGGAAATACATTTTTGTGTGTGAAGATACATTTTTTTGTGTGTGGAGATACATTTTTTGTGTGTGTAGATACATTTTGTGTGTGTGGAGATACATTTTTGTGTGTGGAGATAACATTTTGTGTGTGTGGAGATACATTTTGTGTGTGGAGATACATTTTTTGTGTATGAAGATACATTTTGTGTGTGTGGAGATTCATTTTTGTGTATGAAGATACATTTTTTGTGTGTGGAGATACATTTTTGTATGTGGAGATACATTTTTGTGTGGTGATACAGTTATTGTATAGGCATACATTTTTGTGTGTGGAGATACATTTTTGTGTGTGGAGATATATTTTTGTGTGGTGATACAGTTATTGTATGGGCATACATTTTTGTGTGTGGAGATACATTTTGTGTGTGGAGATATATTTTTGTGTGGTGATACAGTTATTGTATGGGCATACATTTTTGTGTGTGGAGATACATTTTTGTGTGTGGAGATACATTTTTTGTGTGTGGAGATACATTTTTGTGTGTGGAGATACATTTTTTGTGTATGAAGATACATTTTTTGTGTATGGAGATACATTTTTGTGTGTGGAGATACATTTTTGTATGTGGAGATACATTTTTGTGTGTGGAGATATATTTTTGTGTGGTGATACAGTTATTGTATGGGCATACATTTTTGTGTGTGGAGATACATTTTTGTGTGTGGATGTACATTTTTTGTGTGTGGAGATACCTTTTTATGAGTGGAAATACATGTTTGTGTATGATGATACATTTTTTGTGTATGGAGATACATTTTTGTGTGTGAAAATACATTTTTGTGTTTGTAGATACATTTTTTGTGTATGGAGATACATTTTTGTGTATGAAGATACATTTTTGTGTATGGAAATACATTTTTGTGTATGAAGATACATTTTTTGTGTGTGGAGATACATTTTTGTGTGTGGAGATACATTTTTTGTATGGAGATATATTTGTTGTACAGACATACATATTTGTGTGTGAAGATAACATTTTTGTGTGTGGAGATACAATTTTTTGTGTGGAGATATATTATTTATGTGTGGAGATACATTTTTTGTGTTTAGGTTAAATTTGTTTTCTCAGCATACATTTTTGTATGGAGATATACTTTTTGTGTGGAAACATATTTACTGTGTGCGGGTGTATGGAGATACATTTTTGTGTGTGTATTTACATTTGTTGTGTGTGGAGAAACATTTTTTGTGTGTGGAGGTACATTTTTTGTGTATGAAGATACATTTTTTGTGTGTGGAGGTACATTTTGTGTGTGTGGAGGTACATTTTTGTGTGTGGAGAAACATTTTTTGTGCATGAAGATACATTTTTTTGTGTGTGGAGATACATTTTTTGTGTGTGGAGATACATTTTTTGTGTGTGGAGGTACATTTTTTGTGTGTGGAGGTACATTTTTTGTGTGTGGAGGTACATTTTTTGTGTGTGGAGAAACATTTTTTGTGTATGAAGATACATTTTTTTGTGTGTGGAGATACATTTTTTGTGTATGGAGATACATTTTTGTGTGTGTGGAGGTACATTTGTTGTGTGTGGAGATACATTTTTAGTGTGTGGAGATACATTTTTTGTGTATGAAGATACATTTTTTTGTGTGTGGAGATACATTTTTTGTGTATGGAGATACATGTTTGTGTATGAAGATACATTTTTTGTGTGTGAAGATACATTTGTTGTGTGTGGAGAAACATTTTTTGTGTGTGGAGGTACATTTTTTGTGTGTGGAGGTACATTTTTGTGTGTGGAGATACATTTTTTGTGTGTGGAGATACATTTTTTGTGTATGAAGATACATTTTTTTTGTGTGTGGAGATACATTTTTTGTGTATGGAGATACATGTTTGTGTATGAAGATACATTTTTTGTGTGTGGAGATACATTTTTGTGTGTGAAGATACATTTTTTTGTGTGTGGAGATACATTTTTTGTGTGTGGAGATACATTTTGTGTGTGTGGAGATACATTTTTGTGTGTGGAGATAACATTTTGTGTGTGTGGAGATACATTTTTGTGTGTGGAGATACATTTTTTGTGTATGAAGATACATTTTGTGTGTGTGGAGATACATTTTTGTGTATGAAGATACATT
Organism: Megaustenia siamemsis; assembly: GCA_032433765.1. Lineage (NCBI taxonomy): Eukaryota > Metazoa > Mollusca > Gastropoda > Stylommatophora > Ariophantidae > Megaustenia > Megaustenia siamemsis. The sequence continues at coordinate 16,563,103 of JAVIAB010000104.1, forward strand.
TTTGTGTGTGGAGATACATTTTGTATGTGGAGATACATTTTTGTGTGGTGATACAGTTATTGTATAGGCATACATTTTTGTGTGTGGAGATATATTTTTGTGTGGTGATACAGTTATTGTATGGGCATACATTTTTGTGTGTGGAGATATATTTTTGTGTGGTGATACAGTTATTGTATGGGCATACATTTTTGTGTGTGGAGATACATTTTTGTGTGTGGAGATACATTTTTTGTGTGTGGAGATACATTTTTTGTGTATGAAGATACATTTTTGTGTGTGGAGATACATTTTTTGTGTGTGGAGATACATTTTTGTGTGTGGAGGTACATTTTTTGTGTGTGGAGATACCTTTTATGTGTGGAGATACATGTTTGTGTATGAAGATACATTTTTTGTGTATGGAGATACATTTTTGTGTGTGAAAATACATTTTTGTGTGTGTAGATACATTTTTTGTGTATGGAGATACATTTTTGTGTATGAAGATACATTTTTTGTGTATGGAGATACATTTTTGTGTATGAAGATACATTTTTTGTGTGTGGAGATACATTTTTGTGTGTGGAGATACATTTTTTGTGTGTGGAGATACATTTTTTTGTGTGTGGAGATACATTTTTTGTGTGTGGAGATACATTTTGTGTGTGTGGAGATACATTTTTGTGTGTGAAGATACATTTTTTGTGTGTGGAGATACATTTTTGTGTGTGGAGATACATTTTTGTGTGTGGAGATACATTTTTTGTGTGTGGAGGTACATTTTTGTGTGTGAAGATACATTTTTTGTGTGTGGAGATACATTTTTTTGTGTGTGGAGATACATTTTTGTGTGTGGAGATACATTTTGTGTGTGGAGATACATTTTTGTGTGTGGAGATAACATTTTGTGTGTGTGGAGATACATTTTTGTGTGTGGAGATACATTTTTGTGTATGAAGATACATTTTGTGTGTGTGGAGATACATTTTTGTGTATGAAGATACATTTTTTGTGTGTGGAGATACATTTTTGTATGTGGAGATACATTTTTGTGTGTGGAGATATATTTTTGTGTGGTGATACAGTTATTGTATAGGCATACATTTTTGTGTGTGGAGATACATTTTTGTGTGTGGAGATATATTTTTGTGTGGTGATACAGTTATTGTATGGGCATACCTTTTTGTGTGTGGAGATACATTTTTTGTGTGTGGAAATATATTTTTGTGTGGTGATACAGTTATTGTATGGGCATACATTTTTGTGTGTGGAGATACATTTTTGTGTGTGGAGATACATTTTTGTGTGTGGAGATACATTTTTGTGTGTGTAGATACATTTTGTGTGGTGATACAGTTATTGTATGGGCATACATTTTTGTGTGTGGAGATACATTTTTTGTGTGTGGAGATACATTTTTGTGTGTGGAGATACATTTTTGTGTATGAAGATACATTTTTGTGTATGGAGATACATTTTTGTGTGTGGAGATACATTTTTTGTATGGAGATACATTTTTGTGTATGAAGATACATTTTTTGTGTATGGAGATACATTTTTGTGTATGGAGATACATTTTTGTGTATGGAGATACATTTTTGTGTATGGAGATACATTTTTTGTGTATGGAGATACATTTTTTGTGTGTGGAGATACATTTTTTGTATGGAGATACATTTTTGTGTATGGAGATACATTTTTGTGTATGGAGATACATTTTTTGTGTATGGAGATACATTTTTTGTGTGTGGAGATACATTTTTTGTATGGAGATACATTTTTGTGTATGGAGATACATTTTGTGTATGGAGATACATTTTTGTGTATGGAGATACATTTTTGTGTATGGAGATACATTTTTGTGTATGGAGATACATTTTTGTGTATGGAGATACATTTTTTGTGTGTGGAGATACATTTTTTGTATGGAGATACATTTTTGTGTATGGAGATACATTTTTGTGTATGGAGATACATTTTTTGTGTATGGAGATACATTTTTTGTGTGTGGAGATACATTTTTTGTATGGAGATACATTTTTGTGTATGGAGATACATTTTTGTGTATGGAGATACATTTTTGTGTATGGGGATACATTTTTGTGTATGGAGATACATTTTTGTGTATGGAGATACATTTTTGTGTGTGGAGATACATTTTTGTGTGTGGAGATACATTTTTGTTGTTGTGCTCATTGTGTGTACATTGAACAAATACATCAGGAGATGAACGTCTGCTGGTCACAGGTAACCAAAACATCTCCAAACCACAAAATAAAATTAATGTTCCACTGGTCAAAACCATTTTTTATTTTTTTGGATGACTTCATGGAAAATAAATTTTGGTTCTTGAAAAAAATAAATATTTGAATTATCTGTTTTTTTCTTTCTTTCACGTTTTCTCGACTATTACCTTCTGTATCGTCCGTCCTTAATATGTCTTGAAATGGCCGTAAATGTGGTGGGGTTTACTGCGATATCTGCACCTTTCAAAAATATACAACACAGCCAAAGAAATCATAAGCTCCAACGGTAGAGAAGAATGACTGGATGAATGGACCGTGGGAAAAGCAGGGAGAGATCTTTTTAAATGCACGGCAAAGCCAAACCATCAGTGACAACATTAATAGCCTAAAACTAAGAGAACAAACCACCATCTTCAGACTGAGACCCGGTCATGTACAACCACATCAATAGAATACAAGGAAACCAGACTCCAGCATGTCCACTATGTGAACACCCACAAGAAACAGTAGAACATCACCTTTTTGACTGTCCAAAGCTCACAGACATCAGAGCAACTCTACATCTTCAACGACCTGATAAATGGAACACCTTGGTACGGAACTACAAGGGAACTCAGACATACCTGCGTTGGAATACCGGTCAATATGGCGGATAGATGGCAAGAACCATCTAGGCTAAATCTGTCTAAAAAGTGTTCCTTGTTGCAGTTTCCTCATATTCCAAGTCCAGTTTGCTACCGGAGCTACTGAGTTAGTGCTCTGGGCACACCGTGAGCTGTGTTTTTCATCCGGATCGTGTTTCGATATACCGATTGCTTAAGATGAATGATGATATCGAATGACAAAAGACAGTTCAGCTGCGTACACTTTCGGTACCGCTTGGTCTTTTGGTATGTAGCTGTAGCTGCTATGATGGGGACTGCAGTTGCCTTTCTTTCTTTAGATCCTACAATGAGATGCATTTTAATTCGGATGATTCCACTGGCACGGGCGGTTGAATGATTGCGGATTTTAATTCGTTTGCAGTGATACCGGGCCTTTGACTAACCATAACTATACCTGCAGATATCATTACATGACATTGGGCCGAATGGCGTCAGCTCACAGGCTTCTGGACCCATAATAGAGAAACCTCCAACTCCAGCACGACATTTATGGGTGTCCAGTTGCCATACTTCTTTAATCTCTACTTACTTTGGTTGTTCTAGTTCCAGCTTACCACTGACAGATAGAGCCTGGTCTCGTTAAGTTCTGACAATACCGGTCAATATGGATCAGTGGAATACCGGTCAATATGGCGGATAGGCGGCAGGAACTTTTAATGGCTGTGTCTGAAAAGTGTTCCTTGTTGCAGTTTCCTCATATTCTAAGTCTGGCTTGCTGTCGGAAGCTACTGCGTTAAGAGCTCTGTGCACACCGTGAGCTGTGCGTTTCATCCGTTTTGATCATGTTGCAATATTTCGATTGCTTACGATGAATGATGATATCGTATGACGGGGAACATTTGGCTGTGTTCATTTTCTGAGCGGTTTCACCTGATGTCTTTTGGCGTGTGCTGAGACTGCTATGATGGGGACTGCAGTTACCTTTCTTTGTTTGGGAGATGAGATAGTAATTCGAATGATTCCACTGGCAAGGGGCGGTTGAGCAATTATGGATTTTAATTCGTTTGCAGCTATACCAGTGTCTTCCATAACCATAACCATTAGTTCTGACACACTTATCCTGATGCAGTCAGCTATGAGTTGTCAGTCACTTTAAATCCACAAATTGTGTGGTTTCACTTTATCTTCACTTGGTCTAATTATGCCATGTCTGTATGTTTAGAATATTTCTACTTCAGTGAGTGCACAGGGTGCGGTGGAATAGCTGCAAGTATAACGCAATATAATTCTTGCTGAGACACGATCCGCTCAACCTGAGACTATGTTTCCTATGTTATATTAGGCTGGAGTTGTCATGGGAAAACAATAGTGCAAAACATATTTTTACATGCTGATTGGGTTTTACTCTTAGGAAAATGATAGTGTAAACTTATTTTTACCTGCTGGTTGGGTTTTGCCCCTGGACAGACGTCCCGAGGTCGCAGCGCTGCATCGTACTTTGGGACCTATGTTGTTATTAGTAAAGTAAAGTAAAGTAAAGTAAAGTAAAGTAAAGTAAAGTAAAGTAATGTAAAGTAAAGTAAAGTAAAGTAAAGTAAAGTAAAGTAAAGTAAAGTAAAGAGCCCTGTCACACCAAGTGGCGTATATGGAATATGGTGTTAGTGGCCATAATTTTTACAGACCTTCAGCACATGATTTGTTGGGGTAATGTGGTTGGCATTACGCCCGTGCCGCTTTACCTTCCCAGAAAAAAACCCGGTACCCATTAAAGGTTGGGTGAACATGGAAGCCGTCGATCAGGATCGAACCCGACCTCTTGTCCTTTGTAGCCCAGTTCACTAACCACTGAGCTATCGCGGCTCCCCTATGTTGTTATTGTCTTAGTGGTTTTGCCTACTTCTTTACGAGGCACGAACGTTGAACTTCAGACCGAGTCATCCTACAAGACCAAAAATAAAGAAAACATTAATCTGGTTTCATCTTGGCGTTACCTCCCCCTGATCTCTTGGGCAGTGAGATGCGATGTCTAGCCCTTTAGGATAACTGCAACAAACAGGAGGTCCCGTGTGCACTCACGCACGTTAAAGAACCTTTGGCAGTTACAATTGGAAATAATAGGACATACATTTGTCTGCTATACAGGAAAATAAATGTCAGCACAAAAACCTACCCACACCGTGGATCGCAGTCGTGCTATGGAGTTCGTTGCACGTGGGTAAGGGTTCCTCTCAGATTATTTCAAGATTCTCGAGGAGTATACCTGAGCACCTATGTGTTCATCGGGTGTGCAATGATGATGATTCCAACAATGACACAAACCAAGTCTGTTAACTCTTTCCGTGCGTTTCGACGCACCATGCGCCATGCCGATTTCGGTCATGTACGTTTAGCCGCACAGTACGTCACTCTCAATTTGATTAGTGTAAACTGTCATCAAACCATTTTATTATTATATGTCGTGTATCATCTTGGTATTGGTAAAATATAATTCCTTGTTCAATTATCTAAAAATTCATATATAATATCTAAAGTGTTAGCTAAAAAAATAAATATGTAGATTGGTATTTTAAAACACGAAAAATTATGTCTTTGCCTTTCAGTGTAGAGGGGAGATATGATTTGTGGTATTTTGCTCTTTTGTCCACCTCTATTGCTGTTATGTTTCCTAGTGTGTTTAATATTCCGTCAATTCATCTTTTTTCGTGGTCGACCCTTGGGTCTGATTTTCACGCAGCATTTATAGAAGGTTAGTTGTGTTGTGTTTTGATCTTTCTGCCTTATCGTGTGACCAAACCATTTCATCTGTTGTTTCTTTATATATTTAAGGGCGGGGGTTATTCCTAGCTTTTTTCTCAGTTCTTCATTTCTGATCTTATCTCTCAGACCATTTCCTGTCATTCGTCTAACACATTTCTTCCCCGGTAGTGGTTATTTTTCTTATTGTTCTTGCATCTAGGGTCCAGGACTTACATTGGTAGCACAACGTTGGGATGAAGATTGTATTGTAGAGTGCTCGTTTTGCCTCCACAGTTATTTCCTTGTTGGACAATAGTGGTGATAACTGTCTAATGATTTGACAGGCATTGTTGCATCTTGAGTCTATTTCTCTTTTTATGAATTGTCGTTTGTCATTAGACTTCCTAGGCACTATATGGTGCAGACAATATAAATAGATTATCTTTCCAGATCATAATTGTAATATAATATTTCATGAAAAATTGTATTTAAATTTGGTTAAAATGTCAGATTCAGCTTTTTAAACTGGCCGAAAATGTTTCCTGACGAAAAAAGTTATCTTTTCTTCTTCATTGTTAGGTACAAGGTCATGCTTTCTTCCTTCATTGTTAGGTACAAGGTCATGTTTTCTTTCTTCATTGTTAGGTACAAGGTCATGTTTTTTTTCTTTCATTGTTAATTACAAGGTCACATTTTTGCTGTCTTCTCCACCTCCTTTCCTCAATCTTCCATTTATCTTCCTTCTCCTTTACTTTCTTCTCCTTCTCCTGTTCCTCTTTCTCCGTCCTCAACTTCTTTTTCGTATTCTTCTTCTCTTGCTTTTCCCTTTCTTTCTTTTCTTTTTTTTTCTTTTTTCTTCTTTCTGTCTGTCTGTCTGTCTTTCTTTCTTTCTTTCCTCTATTTCTCCATTTCCTCAATCTTCTGCTGCTTCTTCTCATCCCCATCTGCCCCCCCCCTTTCTTCTTCCTCTTCTTCTTCATTGTCGTTCACCCGTTATGTAGATTTGTTTGCGTTGTGTCTTTAATTTACAACAAACCGAGGTATCTGTGCCTCTCAGCGCGACACAGCCATCTTGAACATGAAGACCTGATTGACATTGGCATTCAAGGACAACCGTACATAGAATTAATTGGTCACTAAATTAAAGCGATGTTCTAGAACATCCACCATTATCATGCTGGGGGTTGATAAAGTTCCCAACGACAGTTCACAGCCAAACAAAACTCAATTAACAACCAAATATTCTACCACAGTTCACAGCCAAACAAAACTCAATTAACAACCAAATATTCTACCACAGTTTACAGCCAAACAAAACTCAATTAACAACCAAATATTCTACCACAGTTTACAGCCAAAACAAAACTCAATTAACAACCAAATATTCTACCACAGTTACAGCCAAACAAAACTCAATTAACAACCAAATATTCTACCACAGTTACAGCCAAACAAAACTCAATTAACAACCAAATATTCTACCACAGTTTACAGCCAAACAAAACTCAATTAACAATCAAATATTCTACCACAGTCACAGCCAAAATAATCTAGAACAGACATGGAAAAGATTTCTATCTATGTGCTTTTCCGTATTCGAAAAGATAGAAAGACAGACAGACAGACAGACAGACAGACAGACAGTTAGACAGACAGACAGACAGACAGACAGACAGACAGACAGACAGACAGACAGACAGACAGACAGACTGACAGATAGACAGACAGACAGACAGACAGACAGACAGACAGACAGATAGACAGATAGATAGATAGATAGATAGATAGATAGATAGATAGATAGATAGATAGATAGATAGATAGATAGATAGATAGATAGATAGATAGATAGATAGATAGATAGATAGATAGATAGATAGATAGATAGATAGATAGATAGATAGATAGATAGATAGATAGATAGATAGATAGATAGATAGATAGATAGATAGATAGATAGAGATAGATAGATAGATAGATAGATAGATAGATAGATAGATAGATAGATAGATAGATAGATAGATAGATAGATAGATAGATAGATAGATAGATAGATAGATAGATAGATAGATAGATAGATAGATAGATAGATAGATAGATAGATAGATAGATAGATAGATAGATAGATAGATAGATAGATAGATAGATGAAAGGATGGATTGATGGATGGATGGATGGATGGATGGATGGATGGATGGATGGATGGATGGATGGATGGATGGATGGATGGATGGATGGATTGCATGAGCTAAAGTGTAACAATAAACTTAAAATACACCCCTCAATGACTGAAAAACACTGCCATTGTATTTTTCTACAATATCCGCACTCTGGACATAACTCAACGGTTTAATTTTCCAACTTTTGCTTCGCGTGGCGGGTTTGGATACCCCTATCTGTCTCTGTGTATATATAGGGTGTCTCTTAATGACTGTGCATTTTTTGTTGTTGAAATAATTACGCACCTAAATTTTATCTATGTATGACGTAATAGTTCAAGCACCATTTACGTGTTCATTTAAACATCACTGCTACATGATAGATCTGGCTTACAATGGTGTTAACGACTGAAGAAGAGTATTTATAGTGGAGCATGTGTTCCGTAACGGCGGCAAGTATTCGAATGGGGTTGTTGAACAATTTGTGAATAGATTTCCTGATACACCAGTGCCTCATCGAAATACTGTGAGTAATTTAATAATCAAATTTAAAAAAAACGGTAGTGCACATGATGTTAGCCGTCCTGGTAGACCATGTTCTTGAAGTAACATCTCTCAACATCCAGGACAGCATTCTAATGAGTCCTGGCAAATCAATAAGAAAGCTGGCTCAACAAGTAAACAAATCAAGCAGTACTGTTCATAGAGTTCTTAAAAAAAAAATTAAAGTTACATCCGTACAAATTTTCCGTCGTTCCTCAATTAAAAGAATTAGATCACCAATCCAGAATTAATATTGTATGTGGTTTGAGAATTTTCTAGCCCAAGAAGGTGAGGAAATCCTTGATTTCACTTTCTTCACAGATGAAGCATGGTTCCATTTGTCTGGGTACGTGAATAGGCAGAATGATCGTCTTTGGAGTGATGAAAATCCACATGCATTGCACCCAGTGCCTCTCCACGATCAGAAAGTAGGAGTGTGGTGTGCAATGAGTCGTCAGCGGGATAATTGGCCCAATTTTCTTCTATGACAAATAACATTCAGAAAGATACAGGATTAACATAATGGAGCGATTCGTAACCCAACTTTCTGAGCCAGAAACTGAAAAAGCTTGGTTTCAACAAGATGGCGCAACTGCTCACACTGCTGTAAAATCACTGGAATTTTTATATGAAATTTTTGCTAATCGTATAATCTCTCGCGGAATTTGGCCTGCACGGTCTCCTGATTTTACTCCCATGGACTACTATCTCTGGGGTGAATGAAAGGAAAAGTGTACGAAAACAATCCCCACACACTCGATGAGCTGCAGGTTTCAATCGCCAACAGCATTAATAATGTTACACAGCCATACTGCGTAAGGTTTTTGACAATATGGAAAAAACGTATCAACATTTGCCAACTAAAACGTGGTGGATATTTCGAATACCTTTTGTGAATAGTGATGTTATATGTTAACCTTACCGAAAAAGGAACAAGCTACAGCAGTACATGATGCGTGATTTACATAAATAAATTGGAACAACTAGA